>BLKR01002927.1:0-169705 GCA_011170035.1 Teleogryllus occipitalis
CACCACCACTTACAAGAAGTCAAAATAAATCATAAGTTTTGCTTTTTGAAGTAGAATTAGTTACAATTGCACCTACAAATAAAACTAGGGACAATTTTTTAGTGAAAGCGAGACCGCATAGGAGAGAAAAATTTGGACAAGACCTGCGCACACCGTCCTGGATGACGCAAGGGCGAGAGTCTACTGCGCCAATATAAGTGGATTCTAGAATACACCATAGATCAGTTTTCAATATTTTTTTTAATGTAACATATTAAATCAATATTGTTAAGGAAAATAGTTTCATTATTCGTAACACTTTATACATAATAATATTTTAATTTATTTATATTATTTACAAAGTTAATTAGTTAATATTTTAATGTTTTAGTATAAGTCTGAAAAAAGAATTATTTCAGCAAATGTAGAAAATGAAATAAATTTAAAAAAATAAATATCACCGTTACAAAACACTGAATAACACCCCCTACCTTAAGTAACGCAGCGTAACGCTGACTCAACCCCCCTCCCCTTCTTTAGCGTTACGTAAATTACCGACGACCCCTAAGGAGTAATGCAGGGCCTCTCACCGGGAGGTCCTAGGTTCCCACTCCCCACGGCGGCAGGATTTTCGACACTAGCTTTTCAGCTAGGTCCAATTCAGTCGCTGTCTGGAGGAGAATTCTAGCGGCCGGCTGCTCTGATCGATAGTTTTCCGTGGTTTCTCCGATCAACACCAGGCGAATGCCGGAGCAGTACCCTGACAAACGGGCCACGGACCGCGCGCGATCTGTCCTTCGTCTTCCTTGTCCTATCCTCTCCCCTTACGCACACACTCTTACACTAACATGCACTACACTACCACATATTCCGGGAAACCGGTCGGGAGCTTAGAGCTTGTCCCGGTTGGGGCGGTGCGCCGCCGGTGGGAGAGTCCTGGTTAGGGGGAAACCCCACTAGCCAACGGTAGGTCGGCGCCGGATCTCGCCATCCAGCGGGGGAAGATCACCGCCATCTCCCAAAAAACATGCACTACACTAACGGGACTAATGACCAAAGCAGTTGACGTGCCCGGAAACACGAAAAAATCAATCAACCAACGTAAGGAGTAAGCTGAGAGGCGGAGACGACTGCGAGAGGGCGGTCACGATGGGTCGGACAGTCGGAGAGCGCGCGGACGAAGGATGGCCAGAGGAAGGACGGCCAGGGAGCTCGGGGTCAGCCGAAGCATCGCGATGCCCCACGGCCGCGGGCGAATCGGCAGGGGCGGGGCGGAGCGGGGTGGGGCGGGGCGGGGTGGCATCGGGATCACGGAGCACTGGGGTCACGGGCGCTGCGGCGCCGCCCCGCGTCCCATTCGCGACCTCCGACCCGCAGCCACCGCAGCGCTGCAGGCGGCGTCCCCCCCCCCGCCCACCACAACGCAGTCCTGGGCCTCGATGCATGCACCCCAAACCGTTCAGGATTCGGCGAAATAAATCGAGTGACGATGACGAATGGGTTGATTGATTGATGTTTCAGGCCACTGTGGTCATTAGTCTCATTAGCGAATGTTTAACGCGGGAGGCGGCGGTGTTTGTCTCCCACTAGTTGGTCATATCCGGCTCCAACCTACACGTCTACTTTCGGAGGATTTCCCGCTTCATATCTCCCAGCAACGCCTCAACTGAGACAAGCTCGAAGATCCCTCCACATATATGGTCGCGAAGTAAATGTAAGTGCGTTTTTTTTCTTCATTCATATACTTGTGGTTAAAAGATAGAGAAGTTAATAAAGCTCAAGAAAACTTGCACAAATTGTACTTCTCTCTCGCACAGTTTTTAGTGTTCTTTGACAAAATAAATCAAAATCAAATCAAAATGTGTTTGTGTAAGAGAGAGAGAGAGAGAGTAAGAGGTGATATCGATGAGTAAGGTCAAATTGCGCGCGGTCCATTGGCCGTTTGATAGGTTAGTGCTCCGGCATTCATCTGGTATTGGTCGTACAACCTCGGAACACACCGATCAGACCAGCCGGCTACTTGAACTCTCCTCCAGAGAGTGGCTGAAATCGACCTAGCTATACAGCTAGTGCCGAAAGTCTAGTGAGAATGTAGTAAGTTTATATATTCAATACTAAAGTTGTTAGATTTCTTGCTATAATTATCTTGCATGTCCCTTGTACGCACAATTGCAAAATTGATTTCATTAATACTTATGATTTGTATGTTTATTATTTTTCTTGCTCGTTTACGTACTTAAAAAGGATTAATATTCTTATTTTGGAGAAATGAAATGTAATGTAATGCTGAGGAAAATCTATTTCGTGATCTCAACGGAAATACACGTTTTGGGGTCCTCCTAATACCAAAAAAGTTTTAACGTCCGTCCGTTAATTAGACAGTCAGTCCGTCCGTATCTGTCTGTCCGTCCGCAACAACACATGCGCCTAAATTATTTGTAGTTTTTTTGTTGTTTTTTTTTTTTTCAAAATTAATATTCCCAGGTCGATCTGGCTCGAATCTAAAGTCTGCGAGTTTGAAAAAATCTATAAATTTTGGAGAGACTTTACACAAAGCCTCTGGAACATTTTCAAGTGTATTTCAAAAATTATAGGTAGAAGAATAAGGCAACCAGCTAATACGAGGAAGTCTGTACCATTCTGTAGCATCACTTGTTTATTTGATATTGGCTTTGCATTTTGTGATTTTATTCATTAAAAATGTTAATATTAAAAATGTATTGTTGATGTATAGAATAAAGATTGCGAAATAAATGTACAGTTTGTTTATACGACTGCAAATTGCTTTTAGAAATTTTTTTTTAGTTAAATATCTTACGATTTAACGAAATGAATTCTTCCACGAGATCAAAGTGTGTAGTGAGTTCATTTTACTATAAATCTACAACTCTATAAAAGAAATATTTGAGAAGACGATTTATAAAAATTCAATAAAATCGTAGTGTAAATTCAATAAAATTCGTAACAAATTTATCACGAAACGGCGAACGTTAAATGATGGCAAAAAAATCTGCTCTGGCAAGTAAGAACAAACTGGGAGTTTTGAAAATTTCATTTAAAAACATCATACTTGAAATAATCCGTGTCTGTCAACTTGGAATAAAACAATTATGTTCATGTCTACTTAGGTAAGTACTGAATTTAGGATTCACTCCATTGCTTCATACTCTAGAACGTACAAGAATATTGTAATATAAAAAATATATTTTAATTTTACAAATACTTCTCAATATAAATATCAAACGCAACGTAATTGAAAGAAAGTATTCTTCAACTACAATAAGCAAAAGTAGTTTGGACCTACCAGATAACATCTCTTCAATTAATCGAAAAATGTTTTACAAATGTTTTATTAGGTCACACAATCTTAATGTCACATATATTTAATATTTAATGAATTCCAGAATCGAATCATTGCGTAGTACGTAATGATGTTAGGTATCATCTCCTCAATCTCGTTAGAAGCACTGGCTGATGGACACTGTCCATTTACGTTTATAGCATATCTTGGTTCATATTACGTCTATTATCGGGACCAGGACGACGGAATGGATAATTAGTTACGCGTAACAGACGAGGCAACTGTGATTCAAGCAGATGATAACATTATGATGGTAAAGTAATTTCGAAGTCTACATGGCTGGGTTCAATTTCTCACGATACTATAGATTATCGCATGACTGTGACTAATATTTGAATCACGTAGAAGGCCGCCAATGGAGTTTGTTAACCTACATTCCGTGTGTGCAAAATGAAATTCTGATTTTTCAATAAAATAATGCAATTTAATGTCTTTACCTTTGTTTTTACTTATTTCCATCAACTGAAGTGCTAGTAGCTGAATGTTTAAGTAAAGTTGTGTAATAGATGTAGTTTTGAAATATAATTGGCAGATATAATAATTCGTAAGCCAAAGAAAACTACTAGTCAATTAAATATAAAAATTAGTATTATCGAACTTGAACATGAACTTGAACTGTTTATAAGTTTCCGAAATCGCTTACCATGTGGTCGATATAAATACCAATGAAATATATGCGGAAAGGCCTATGGATTGCGGGTCTATGTAACAGATTCTTTCCTTGAAACTGGAAGCGTGGCTTAGCACGGGTTAGAGCTCGGAGCTAACCACACATGACGTCAACACCTCATTTCCTAGAAGCGCCAGGAGGGGCGCCCAAATCCGCTGCTCTATCACTCCCGAAAGCGTCGGAGGCGGAGGTAGGTGGGGAACGGCGGTGAGAGGGGGTGGGTTGTGGTGGGGGTGAGGTGTGTGGGACGGGCAAAACAAGGGCCGCGCGGGGGCGAGGCAGGACGGGTAGGCACCGGGCGTGGAGGAAGGGGCGGGGCCGGTGGAGTGGGAGGGGGAAGGACGCAGCGAGGCGGTAAAGTGAAGCGGTGGCGCATTAAGCGAAACAAATGTGCGTCACGGGGTATCGCGAGAGGGATTGCGAGGGCGGGGCGGCGCCGGGCGGCGCTGGGCGGGGCGGCGATAGGGCGGGCGTCCAGGCGGGCGACAAATCGCCCTTCGACGCAGCGCTGCGCCACGGGTCGACGCCCGAGCAGGGCATAGGGGCAGGCGGCGCGGGGAACAGTCGCACGCGAAGCAAAGAACAACATGCAATTGCGATGGATGATTTCATGAATGATAAATATAAGAGCGTAAGCTCAGTTTATTACTTTCTCCTATATGTGCGTTTATTTAAACGTCGTATAGAGATACTTATGTCTTGTTGCGGAATTTCAATAAAATGTCAGCAGAAATATGATTTGGGGTTGTCTTATACACAAACGTTTTTTCTATACAAAACATCCGTGCGTCCGAAAGACCGTCTGTCTGTCTGTCTAGCCGTCTGACTCAGTCTGTAAACAACGCTATCCATTGATCTGTAAGTAGGATCTTCACTAACATTTATTGCCCAGTCCATCTTATTCATGTCACGACCCCTTGAATATGAAACCGATGTTTTAATTTTGGGGGTACTTTAAATGAAGCTTTAAGGACTTTTTTTTTCAAAAGTGTCTCCAAATGTTTTTATTTAATTTTGTCCACGAATAGTGAAAAGTACGCTTACAATGACGTAAGTTTCAGTTTTGTTGAAGAGTTTTCCAAAATTGGAAAAGTTCAAATTTTTTTCGGGGTCTTCTCACAGCTTCCGTATTCAAAATAGAATTTTTTCTCTCAATAAAATACATTCTTCAAAGTATGATCTTTAAACGACAGCATATACATTTTCTGTCAAAATATGAATTGTTTGCGTGTAATTTTGAGTGAAATATGGGCAATATAAAAACAAGATTTTCTCGAAAACGGCTCCAATGTTTTCTTCAAACTTTTTGTTTGTCTCATGCACTGAATAACATGACATAATCGTCATTTTCATGTATTCTTTAGAATTTTCAAATTGTAAAAAATTAATAACTAAACGATTAACGTTTTAATTTCAATTCTTCAAGTTACTGTAACATTCACATGGAAGAAAATGACCTAATATTTATTCCATATGACCTCCCGGTATGATGGCTGCGAATTTGCTTCACTCACGACGCTATCTCTTCGAAATGTTAATTTGACGTCAAACATAGTCGCCCGTACGGAATTTCCTTCACTCTCACAAAATTACGCGAAAAATGCTCAAATTTTAGAAAATTGTACACGACTTTATTTGAAAATCTATCTTTAAGATTAGATTTCGTACAGGGAAAATATCTTTATCTTTAATATCTTAGTTGTCGGAAGACACCGAATATTTTTTAACTTATTTAACGTAATATCTTAAGTTTTGCAAAATCAGGCTTTTCAACGAACATGAGACCTGCATCATTCTGTTAAAGGCCTTCATACTATCCAATAACAAAGTTTAATCGAAACGTTGGAGCCATATTTTTAATTTTGAAAACATCCCAGGGGCTACATTTAAAGTAACCCCGAAATTAAAATATCGGTTTCAAATTTCAGGGGTCACTGCATCACCCAGATCGATTAGGAAATGTCAGTTTTGGATCAAATCGCCTGAACAGTTTAGCCGCTAGCGTTGTTCATAGACGCACAGACGAATGGACAAACGTTTTGCCGTCAGTCGCTTTTTCAATGTACAGGACCCACAAAACATGGATTCTGGCTACACATGTGTTTGAGGACTTTTTCTTCTTCTAAATTTATCAACTGAATTTATCCACTTTCTTGTTACCAGGGCCCTGTAATAAGAATTCTGCTGAAAATTTGCCGTTTGTTCGCTCGGCATGACATTATTTTCTCTCTTCTGCGTAAGCGGTAGTGAGAAAGTAAAATAAGTCCACAAGACGGCTCATAGAGATTGAAAGGGAAAGAGAGTCCCGAGTTCCAGATTCTCGGCTCCGGTTGACGAGAAATTCCCAACCTGACGTCAATGAGTATTGGGCACTGGTTACCTGCATTATTTGAACGAGTTCGAACAACAAGATTGCTGGAGTCTTCCCAGATAATGAATGATGAACCTCATAGAAATGAGGATTATTTGATAGTTCTACCCTAATGATAAAACTGGGGATAGAAGGCCGAAGAAAAGATCGCGTGCATCCCCTCTCCCATTGTTTCATAAACTGTTTTGTAACATGTTGGGAACTCATTAGAGAAAAATACAGAAAATTTTAATCACGCAAAGGTTCTCTGAAATTTTCCTGCAAGCAGTGATCAGTATCGTTCTAGCTAATTCTGGAGTGTAAAAAATCGTCCAGGTCAAGTCAAGGATTTAGAAATCCCCCGAGTACAAATCTTTAAATGCAGGTTCAAACTACGAGCTTGTTATTGCGATGTATCAAGACATCTCACTTCTCCGTGCCAAAACCCCTCTGACACGCGAATTACGCCCCAGCAGCCCAGCGCTCCCCTCTGGGCAAATCGATACGCACACGTGCAGTAAAGCAAGTAATAACCGCAAAAATACTTGAGCACTGGCGGTGTCCATCCTCGTCACCTCCGTCCCCTAAGCAACTCCACTCTAGCTCACAAAACCGTATTCCCGCGAGGTGCTTCTCAAAGCCGAAGAACACTTCAACCCTTGTTCTCCAGGAATGTTTGTTTTGGAACCGTGGCAAGCCACATTAATGGAATCCAGCAGCCCTCAATCCTCTAATCCCTTAGGTCGTGCCATAAGTCGATCAGCGCGACATCATTCAGACGTCGCCCTCTCCTCCTCCCTATATCTCCACTTGACGGACGTGGGCTCACAAAGACGGCCAATTAAAAGTTCCAGAAATTAGGTTAGTTGGGGAAGGATTTCCTCTGTCCAATCCACATACAATCAGCAGTAGAAGCTTCTAGAAAATTACCACATATTCCGGGAGACCGGTCGGGAGCATAGAGCTTGTCCCGGCTGGGACGGTGCCCCGCTGGTGGGAGAGTCCTGGTTAGGGGGAAACCCCACTAAGTGACGGTAGGTCGGCACCGGATCTCACCATCCAGCGGGGGAACACCCCGCCATCTCCCAAGAAAAAAACATGCACTACACTAACAGGACTAATGACCAAAGCAGTTGACGCGCCCGGAAACACGAAAAAAACAAACCAAACCAAACCAAACGAATCGAGCTGTAAGAGCCTGCGATGGACTTGGTGCCACGCCACACGGCGCGTATCAAAAGCAGCGTGGCGGCTTGGGGCCGGCGAGCGCACCGCTCGGGCCACATTACTCTTCATATGATCGCCGTAAATAGCGGGCCGGCATGGCGCGCCGGGGAAGCGGAATTAAACGGGCGCGCGCCCGCCGCAGCCGCCAGCGCTGATAAGCATTGGCAACCATGAGCGACGACAACGCCACCTGGACGCGTGGAAACAGACGGCCGTGGAAAGTAGTAATGAGAAGAAATGCACTCGCTGCGGATGTACACGATGTGGCAACGTCGGTGATCTACGAGACAGAAACGAGGTTTAGCTCACGCACGATGTAATCTTTTACTATTTGAAAATATACAAATTTTTCTGGTTTTGAGAAATTTTTGATATTTGAAACTTCTCTTCAGGTTTGACCTGTGGAAATGTCGTCTGCCGCCGGTTAGGTGAAAGCAACGTCCACCTTATTCATTAAATGTTATGTGTGATGAATAAGAGGTTTGAAATAGACACGATGCGACATCATACGAACATAATGTGATTTTGTTAATTATTTATAGAACACGATAGCATTGATATTTAAAAATAAACATTTTAATCTAATTTATACCATACAAAGTGACAAACACGGAAGTAGTAACGAGGATTTGCTCACACATGAAGGTAGTTTCCTCACTGTGTGAAAACAGACATTATTAAAGGAATTTATGCTGCTTCTGAGAAATTGTCAGATGCGGGAAGTTGGTAATCACAAGGATATAGTCACCAGGCGTGACATGTGGCAACGTTCCTGTTCGCCAATGATTCAGTTCCGAAGTTTAATTCACTCATTACGCTAATTTCTCATACTATGTGGGAAATATATAGTTACTACGAAGTATGATGCGGATTTTCCCTTATACTATTATGTTTATGACAGAAAAAATTAAGTGTAAGGAACACCATTTATCGCGCAACTGAGTCGTCGCAGGAGATCGAGGGTGAATAAACAAAGAGGAATCGTTTCCCTTAACGCGATGGCGCAATTACCCGTATTTACGTGAGGCAGAAACTAGGATTTTTACGTTTCCTCCCTAAACTATTGTATATTGATTGATTGATTTGTTCGTGTTTCCGGACGCGTCAATTGCTTTGATCATTGGTCCCGTTAGTTTAGTGCATGTTTTTTCTCGGACGATGGCGGTGATCTTCCCCCGCTGGATGGCGAAATCCGGCACCGACCTATCGTCGGCTAGTGGGGTTTCCCCCTAACCAGGACTCTCCCGCCAGCGGGGCACCGCTCCAGCCGGGACAAGCTCTAAGCTCCCGACCGGTCTCCCGGAATATGTGGTAGTGTAGTGCATGTTAGTGTAAGTATGTGAGTGTGTGTAAGCGGAAAGAGTAGGACAAGGAAGAGGAAGGACAGATCGCGCGCGGTCCGTGGCCCGTTTGTCAGGGTACTGCTCCGGCATTCGCCTGGTGTTGATCGGAGAAACCACGGAAAACTACCGATCAGAGCAGCCGACCTCTAGAATTCTCCTCCAGACAGCGACTGAATTCGACCTCGCTGAAAAGCTAGTGTCTAAAATCCTGCCGCCGTCGGGACTCGAACCTAGGGCCTCCCGGTCAGAGGTGTTGCACTGTCATCATTTGATACACTGAGCTACCGCTCCAGGTAAAGTATTGTATATGTAAGAAAGGTTCTCTTTAGTTCATCCCGATTTGAGGTCATAGAATTTCTTACCCGGAAGTCAGGATGTCTGAACAGATGGATGAATGTGTCAAGAATAACTTTTTTTAGAAGCGTTTGAACAGAAACTTTGTAAATGTGTCGGAAGTGAAATTTAGCTGTGTCATTCCGAAGATCATTAAGATATTTTTATTTTTGGGAGTACTTTACATAAAGTCCTTGTGACATTTTCAATGTTTTGTGATGTCATTTTGTACCAATAAATATCCCATCACTAAAGTGTTTCTGTATTAGGACTGAAAAGCATTGCGTGTTTCGTTAATAGCCTTAGTTCATATTTATTTGAAGACACAAAATAAATGACTAGTTATCTATGGCATTTTAAGTTTTATTCAAAATAACACTGAATATTTCTACCTTGCCTCCAGGCAATAACTTAACCAGAAAAATTAATTCTCTTTTTTATAAAATAATAATTTTGTAATACATTTTATAAGCACAAATACATTTTTCATTCTAAATTGTTCCTTAGTATGATGTCAGATTCTAACGCTATAGATTTTGATGTTCTTGTGTCATGAAATAAATTTGAGGAAATAATCTTGCTAATCTACATTACAAGATACGCTGTAATGTTCCCCCTTCTCTTTCGCGGCAACATGGAATCTCCTAGTGAATCTCACTCCAATACCCTAAAGAACGGCCTCCCCTTTTTGGTATTATTTGTGCAATATTGCGACCTATAAGACCGATCAGCTTCTTTGCTTTATTTAATTCGGAGCAATTTGAGCGTTCGTGTTGCACGTAATTATGAATAAACTTAACAAGACGTTTAAACAGATGTTGGCGGATTTCGGAACGATGAAGTGTTTGTAGATTTGATACTTGTTAACTCATTAGTATTAATTTTTAAAAACTACAACATCTCAACTCTGATGATTCTTTTAAGAGATCATGAGAAAATTATTAGATTTTCTATTTTTTAAAGCCCTATACTCATTTCATTTGCTCCTGCTCTAAAGTGAAAAATTTTACAAATCTCTTATATTGTAAATTATGATGGTACCGTGGATATCTTATTAAGATCCAGTCTATTTTTTAACGTAATTAATAATTATTATAATGATTTTAAATTTTCTTCAAGAACGAAAATTATCCGCAGATAAATAACTGAACAGGTTCAGTTACAACAAGTAATTTTCTATGCTTTTAATAACTATAGAAGCGTTCCAGCGTGTCGTCCGCGGAAGCGGCATTTGCCCTAAACTTTATTTTAACGCAGAGCAAGACTCAGTGAGAGACGATTTGACTGGCGACGTCTGACTGGCCAGATCAAAGCTTGCGCACTTTCTAACGCCGCCTCGGAGTGACCACTTGCGACTGGTTTATTTAGTCGCATCAACTACAAGGTGTTTAGCAAAATGGCAATCTATAATATAATTTCTTAAAACTTCGAGATTGTATCTTAAAAATTTCAGCTTCTGAAACAAGATGGAAACATAACTTATTTTCATATTAATTAGTGTTGCCGACCTGAATGGCCGAGGTGGCTAAGACCGTACCGACTCAGCGCTTCGGACCGAACAGTCGCGGGTGCGGGTCCCGCCTTGAGCATGGTCTGCTACACCAGATCGAAGGAGCCCGCAAGTGTGTTGGTGTCTAGTTTACGGTCAAATATACGTCCCATCAGGACGTAAAGGGTAACCGGCTGTCGGCTGGGAAAAGCCCAAGGGGAAAAAAGAGTTTAAAGATATGCTGCCAAAAGCATTTCTCAAATGGAACGTCTTCATAAACAATAAAATATTAAAGGCCGATCAGGTCTCTATAAAATGTTCAGCTGTGGTAACAACATTTGGCGGAATAATTCGGTAAACCGCGTGCGTAATTCGGTGCTGTAGTTTGAGAAAGCGAGGTTAGAAGGGCAACAACTGCTCTTTACGTTTCTGTAGGAAGGAATAGAGAGTTTGAGCACACTCGAACGTTAAAGCATTATCCATATTTTGCGCCTGCGCATTTTAAGTTCCGCATCACTTTTGAGCATCTGCGCATGCGCAGAAGATCGATACTCGGTCCGCTAAGGCAGGCACACACTCTCTATTATGTAATCCTGCACGTGTCGCGGCCAGGCTTAAATATTCAAATATTCCTGGCCACGACACGCTCTTATTGTAGAACGTGGTATCTGTAGTTGTATGTTGATGATTAGGAAACATCTCCAGGAGGTGAATCGTAAAGGTCCCCTGCGCTCCAAAAATCAACCGTACACACGTACGGACGCACAACCCACTAGTTCCTCTGTCATAGGAGCAGGGAACTCGGTCTTTTCTCTTTGGAGTTGTCCTTCCTGTCGGTCGAATTTTATCACATCAGTTCCTCATTTATGTATTTTTACAACATAATTTTGTACTATGACATAAATGTTCTTCGTAATAAATCTATATTTATTTTCCTAATTGATTTCAGGTTTAATTACTTCCACTTTAGTATAGTTTTCAGCACTGCATAGGCAACTGTCATTAATATATATTGCAGTTATAGGAGTACATACATGTACAAATCAATAAATATTAATAGTGGTGCAAAAGTTTGAAAAACAACATTGGGAATCATATCACAATCAAAAATAACACAAAAAATTAATATAAGCAGTTGCCCATGAATGTTATTGAATATGTTGCATTTTTGTGCAAAATCATTATGTTTGCTGACGTAGTCCTTAGTATTTACTATATTTTCATTTGTGTCTTATACTTGATGCTTTTGCTTGGTTCTTAGAATAGTGAAGAGGTGCTTTCGCAGAATAGTGAAGAGGTTTGTTTCGTGTTTTAAATAGAACAATGCAATCACTTCAAAGAAATCATTTTGTAAACCTCGATATTATCATCTATTATACAAAGAATGACTAACACTTTATAAATGATAGTCATTATATTGTTGATGACGTATGACAATAATTGAAATACGCAATTCAATATGCAAAGTGCGAAACACGAAGAATATAAAAAGAATCTTCCCTGGCAAATATAATTCAGCAATTTGGAATCTTTCCCAGGACCGTAAATTAGCATGTAGAATTTTAAAAATAATGTGATCAATATCAGAGAGAATGACATAAACAATACCGTGTATTTTTAGTTTACAAATTAATCTGTGGCTGTTCATTAATACAGGTACACCTCCGCATTAAATTGAAAATTTTAATCTTTTTGCGGTTTTACAATGTCTACCTTAAAATTTTCAATTATTACACGCATCGGGAAAAGCGAATGACAACGAAAAGTATGATGGAGTTAGTGTAACTGAATTGTACGACTAAACTGTAATTGTGGAAGAAACAGTAAATATTTGCGCATAATATTAATATCACGTTTAGTTGACAATAAATACATAAGTGTGATTACAAAAGGAACTGGAGTAAATTGGGAAACTTACGAAGCAAACTCTGGCATAACTTAACCATTTAGATTTGAATAATTTAGTGATTTATTTTTTATCCTGCCTCCCTTTTTCATGTTTTAGTAATTTTTAATTGTAAATCGTTTTACTACCACAAATAAAATGATGATATGTAACAGCCATCAACCAAACAAATTTGAATAACTAATGTTCTCGCATCCGCAATCGATAAAAACAGAAGAATGCGCGGCCAAATCTGGATGCCACAAAGCAGAGAGGTCGCTACAAGTTCGTCCCCGTTAACTGCACGTCTCAACGCCCACGCAACTCCGCGCGGATTCCAATATTTGATTTAGAATTTCCCATCGTGTCCAGTGCTCTCTTTCAATCACAACATTTTCATTCGAGAGAATCCGTCAAACATGGAAATGGAAAATTTCCGTGCACCGTAATACACCGACTTTCTGTTCCAAGGTCTCTGTTGGATGAGAGTATTCAAAACACTGCGAATCCGATTTGCAGTATCCTAACAAAACGTGCAGAGCGTGAAGTGCGAGCCTGAACACTGCGATAAGCCAGCCCCGCACGCCCTCACCACCGCACGCACGCTACGCTCTCACGCTCTCACGCTCTGAGGGAGAGAGGCTTTCGAAACAGAACTTCTCCAAGTTTTAAAATGCCTAAGCTCGTCCCCGATCTGAAATGAGAGTGAACTGAGTATAAAATTCTGCTTTAGATTTTATGTGAAAAGGAAGAGATACTGGGGATTGCGTGTGATTATCGTACGAGGGCGTGATTTGGATCTGTCCAGATCCTTCTCAGCAGCCATCTTCCATATTAAAGTATAAATTTTACTACTAATTCAAGAAAGAACCCAAAAGTTTCATACATAGCACTCTGGTATCAAAATGATCTTCAATAAAGTACGAACGTTATTATTATATTACAATGATTATGTATTAAGAGACTATTTTGTGCAAATCTCGTTTAGAAAAAATGAACGTTCTTGTTACAAAATACTTCTGTTGGTTCATTCAAACAGAGTCAATTTTTTTAATATCTTGAAGGTCCTGGATTACCACCTTCGTCTAAAGTTCCGGTTAGAGTTATCCGGAAGTTTGCTACAGAAAATCGTATTATGACTGCTGATTAAAGTACATCGGGAGGATTATCTGGAAGATAAGTTAACTGGAGAATAAAGTAAGGGGTAGCGTGTTGACTGAAAGTTAACTGAGAGATTCATTTCCGAAATGGCGGCTCGTGCAATGCAGTACGCCAAAAGAGATTCTGAGGATCAAATTCTATAGGGGTATTTCGACAAAACGAGATCAACTGCCGTGTGCGGCAACAGCATAATAATTTTGAAGGCTGCAAATTCCATGGATTGTTTCTTTTTTTACAGTTCTCTCTCTCTCTCGTACATCAGGTCCGTTTATTTCAATGAAGCAATGCGATTTAAATAAGTTAATGTTTTAATAATTCATAATACATGCGAGTCTAATTATATCAGTCACGAGTTTGAATAAAAATCCAGATAATTTATTTTCCAGCATTATTGTTATGAATGTTTTTTGTATTCCGTTTCAAAACACCAAATGTATCAGGATAATTTGCAAAAAAAAATTCTCAATATACAGAATTGGTCAATAAAAACGTTCACCTCGAATATTTTCTAAACGGTTCTAATCATTGAAATAAAATTTTCGCCAACGATTCAGGTCATAGGGTCTCGTCAGTTGTGAATTTCAGCTTTTTGATTGCATTGTAATTTAACTATATTTGACTACCTTCGTTTCTTTAATGGAACAATACTGGGTGTCCAGAAGCCCCATTACAAGAAATACCCTCCTGTAGATTATTCTAAATATTGTGGTACACGAAAAAGCATTTTGGAATATTCATTCATGAAAATGCTGATTATTGATATCTCTATGCGCGGAATTTCAATTGATTCTCCCGGCAGTCATTATCCGAAGCCCCAGACAAACAATAGCCAGCTTTAGACTTCTTGATAAATGACTGCACGAATTATCTCAGATATAATTGATAGATAGCAATATTTCCCCCTCAAAAAGATTGCATATTTTCTAAATAAAAGTATCTGCGGTACAGTAAAAGATCGATGAAGTTCCTTTATACTACCCGTTAAATTATTATCTCTTAAGTAAAATGTACAGTAAGATGCACATTCTGCTGCTGCAATGAATGCATTCAGAAATAACTGTTCTTGCAAAACATGCTGCACTGTTCTACGTAGAACATCGAAGTTGCGACAAACGGCCTCGACCAACCATTTCTCTAAGTTGAATGAGCATTCTACTCGTCGCTTTTCTCTTCCAGATGCAAGATGAAAGCCTCTCTCCCAAATCGTGGCGTTACTTCGTGAAACCATTACGTGAGACATTTGATGGCTACAAGAAAAAAAATTGTTTCTCTGAGTATTTCACTTGCATTATAGTTGGAAGAAACGTACATAACTAGATGATGACCATTCCTTAAATTTAATAGTGTGTCTTTGCGAGTAAATGACGGAAGTACGGAATTATTTACTTTATTAGTGTTTTCCAATTCAAAGAAAGACGAGTTCTCAAGGTTCACTACATTGTACAGAATGTAAAGGAGTACAAACAGTTTACTTCAGAGAAATTGTGGTAAGGTTCAATTTTTTCTTTGATAATTTCATAATGAACAACAATGAAAATCGGCACACATACAAAAAAAAACATTTTTTATGCAAGAGATAATTTTTAGCACAAAACGTTTTTTTAAATTATTTAAATCTATTTTTTTGCTATTTTAATACAGAAGTGTTATCCTCACCATTTATATATTTTAGAATATGTATATTTTGCTACTTCACTCGCAAGTCCTAAATCTTTCAGTTATATCTCTAAAAACTAAATATTTTTCATGATTTAAAAAAAAATATTTTTTTTTTGCTTTTTCATTTTATAATTGTATACATTTTGAACTGAAATTTGCTCATTAAACAACTTATTCTGCTCATTTTTGTAGTTTTTACATAAAAACCTAAGGAGTCTTGTACATACATTTATTTGAACTGCAATTGGGTATGACCCGGTGGCAGTTAAATAATAATTACAATAATAATAATAATATTAATAATAATAATAATAATAATAATAATAATAATAATAATAATAAATTAGTACAGTACAAGCCGAACATGCAATAATCATACTATCACTAATATTAAGTATTATAACAAATATTTCAACTCTGTCATGATATCCAATAATTATATGTCGGTGATGCTAAAATTTAATACAAGCTACATAAATATTGGCTAATTTTTTTAAATTCATTGATCGTGTTCACTACACTTAACTGCACTGCACTGCACTACACTGCACTATACTACACTACTTTTGCTTTGAATTACACTGACCAGCACTTCACCGCACTTCGCCGCACTTCGCCGCACTTAACCGCACTTACTCATTAATATCTATTACTCTCATATTGTTCTAACTTATTTCTAAAGCTTCTGACACTTAGAGGTTATTGGTATGATGGTTATTTTTTTTTACTTAGAGACTTACTTACATCTTACAAGTATATTTTATGGGGAATAGGAATAAACATAATCAATACGTAAATTAAATCATAACAGCAACACTATTGCATTGCTTATTTTTTTCCAAAACATATCTAATAATACATAAAATTACTATTCATTATTTTTTTAATTGTTAGGAGGAAATTTTTTATAAATAAGTAGAGAAAGAAAGACAAATAAATAAATTGATAAATTGACTTATAAAAAATGTTGAAAATGCTCTCCATGCAGGGCACAAGCTGCTTTGAAGCGTGACAATTTTGCAATAATCCGCTGGCGTTAATATGCATTCGCATATTGCATGCATTCGCGTGCCGACATCGAGCGCATCGCCGACGCGTACACTTACTTTTTCACCTAGCCCCAAAAGAAAAAAATCCATAGTTGTCAGTTTGGGCGATCGTGGCCGCATGGAGATGGGACTTTTACGGCCTATCCAGCGGCCTGGTAAACAAGCATCCAGGTGAGCTCGAACTCCTCGGGTGTAGTGCGATGGCGCACCATCGTGCTGAAACCATATGATTCTGCCAAGGCCCAAGAACACGCCAGGCCAAGGACAGAGGTCAGGCAGAACCGTTTGGAAGGACATAAGGTACGCCTACCCATTTAGGCAACGAGAAAGGTCGATTATTCTGTTCTCCATGCTGGGCCAAATGTTGATGCTCCGTCGTATCTGATGCCTGCGACACGTTCATACATCGCTGCCCACCAATGCTCATTGTGCAATTGGAACGCACCTCCTCGAGTAAAGGTGAATTCATCAGCCCACAGCACGCTTGAACTGAATCCATCTGCATCGACTCTCCCGCCCGGTATCACTGACCCTGTCAACTGTCTGTTTGGGTACCTCTCGGCGTACATTCGAGCTGCTGCACGACCGTTGCTCCGGCACTCGCCGAAGAGTACATGTCGCAGTGCGATCTGGGCTGTCCGGGTGACGCCGCGTCGAAGGCTGAGGTGCCGACGTTTCGACCGACATGTCGCGGTCCTCTTCAGGGCTGTAATGCCTATTGGCAGTCGACGCGGCGTCACCCGGACAGCCCAGATCATGACTCTGGCCGCGGAAGTCTACGATATCATTTTACACGTCGCAGTGTTCATTTATCGAAAACGTGCTCATTCTCGCCTCTCGCAATCAGATCTCTGTATTTGGACTAATTTGCCTTGGCGGCGCTTAGCTTTTAGTACACGCTGCCGGCGGTGGGGGGGGCTTCGGGGGAGAGCGGCGGGGAGGGGAGGACCCGCGCAGGTGCGCAATCAGCCATACGCGTAGGCTTCCGCGGCTCGAGTCGATGACTTCTTCGCTGTCCGGGTGACGCCGCGTAGTGGGCTGAGAGGCCGACGTTTCGCCTGACATGTCGCAGGCTTCCTCAGGGCATTGACAATGGTCAATTGGTCAATGCCCTGATGAAGCCTGCGACGTGTCAGGCGAAACGTCGGCCTCTCAGCCCACTACGCGGCGTCACCCGGACAGCGAAGAAGTTAATCAGCCATAGCCACTCTGCGGGCCAGGCCTGGAACCGCGCAATCTGTTGGTTTGAGGCAAAACGCTGCTGATGCGAGAAGCAATTGGCGACGGTGGAAGGTTCAAATTATCTGTTTGCGATTCGACATAAACCACGATGTGACGCGACCTAACAACTGACAAATGTATGGACACAGACCATAATACGAGCTGCGAATGGCAGCGCTCCGATAACCTCAGTGAATCTCGGTCGATCTTTTGCGTGCGAGAATGTTGGAGTCGTTTTGAACACTACGGAATCCAATATTAATGTTTTCTCAGTTTTTGACCCTTCACTCCAACAACGTACTATTTTTCTATTTTTTATTCATTGCCGCATGGCACATACGGCAACGCCGTTTTATCTGTTAATTTTGACCTGTGGGATTGGTTAAATGCGCTCGCACCTCCTACAAAGATTCTTTAATATATTGTTTGGCCTGCAGTTCCACAAAATGACTGTCTGAAGCATCAATTCAAATCCCGCGTCCAGAGAATATAAACTCGGTATTTTCATGAACGAACAATTTTCATGAACAAAAATATTAATTTTTACGCCGCCGTGTTTCATGGCTATCATTTAAAAAACTGGATTTTCTGTACGTTCATTTAAAAGATTGAATAGAACCGACTTTAACCTCGTTTGTTTACGCCAACATGTACCGTGACTATCATTCTATTCAATATATACTCTTTTGATAGTACTATTAACGTATTCTAGTGTCAACCACGAGATGTTTTCCTCACAGACTATTGCTCCACAAATTCACGGTTTACGCGGAGAAACGAGGAAATGCCCCGCGCAGGAGACGCCGCTGCCGGCAGTGTCGTAGCGGCCGGTTTGAATTTCACACTCGGAAGTGATTTTTAAACTCAATTTTCTCAAAGACAATTTTTTTCGGAAAAACTGGACCTGCCATTCTTCACGAATGTCAACACAGAATTTGAGGTTGTTGTTTTATGTTTTCTTTTAAACGGTAGCTTCGGAACACCTGTATATTTATTTTAACAAGAAAAGAAAGGTCTTGATGAGACTAATTTATATACCAGATATGTTGGTATTTGATGAATAATTAACAGCACAAAAGTATGAAATCAGTTGAAAATCTGGCAAATTCATAGGAACAGTAGGTAAACGGACGTTCTTGGCAAGGCTCGGGTTAGCTAAGTTGACTCCAAGCTGCAAGGCGCAGTGCACTGCAGCGACCTTCGCAACAACATCGGTCGAGTTTCCTTTTCAACAAACCTCTCAGCCAAACCGCAGTTTTTTCAACCATTCTAAGTACTGAGCAGAAAATTCGTCCTAAAGAGCCAAACGAAGTGACAAAAAATTCACCGGTTTATTCTCATTAGTGGTATCGTTCATCAAGCAGATTAAAACACCTTCGATTTTTAAAAAGAGACATTAGGTCGCTTTTTGTAATCATTTTGCGTCAATTTGCTCTCTACGGACAAACGTATCTTTCACGATTTCCAACTACTTATGTACCACCATGGAGCTAGGAATATTCATAGCTCCTTGTGTACCACGACGCCGATTGTCGTTTAGAGGTCAGAAAATGCGTTATTCATCTTAATCCGCTGCGTTTTGAAACTGTGAGCGATGAAGGCCGTGAAAATGTTTGAAAGTCCGGCCGACCAGCGTACTTTCGAATCTGCTGTAACATCAGATTTTAAAACTAATTTGTGTTTATAATTATTCATCAAATACCAACATACATATTATTGCTGAATTTGTCATTTCAAGATCCATTAAATAGTGTAAAAAACAGAATAGTGTTACATTAAAAAAACGAGTTAGTCCAATAACTTGAAAATAAAATATGCTATCAAAAACCTAATAACCACAACTGATAATCTTCTATAGTCTGAATCTGTTAGTAAAAATTTCATCCCAATATCATGAACCGTTTGGAAAATACTCGAATTGGGCGTTTTCATTGACTAACCATGTTATGTCACTAACCATTGTTTCTCCCTGGTGAAGTATTCCTATTGAAACGACCTTCAGTTTACTATTGAATAAGGAAGTAAAGAGAATGTTTCATCACAATATTGTTATTAGATACCACAATGTCCAACATCATCTTCCTATGATCTCTAATCGAAGTGGTTTGGTAGAGAGAACGTTTAGAAACACGCAAAGAAATGAACATCGCCTGATAAGTATGAGTGTCCTTGAAATGAACCTCACTTTTTTTAACATGCAAACTATATTGACTTCATGATTGCGTTAACTAAACAATAAATACAGGAATCTCATTATGTAACTATTCAAACCAGTTCTTGAGAATTGATATCCAATTATTTATTAAAATGATTACTGGGATTTATTAATTTACAAATTAAGGTATATATACCTAGAAATATATTACTTAATTGGCAGATTTTCCTTTATTTTGAAGCTAAATATTTCAATTAAATATGTGGGTTTACCTGTCCAGCATTAAAACAACTCCATACATATTTCTATATTTTAACTTATTTTAGTTGATTAAACAGTAAATGGAAAAAACAAATAATTTTTTTTAAAATGTAAACGTCAATTATAAGGTATATTTCGTTCACTATATGCGATATACAAATTCTTCATTGCCCTCAAATAACTATCCATGAAATAGTAGGAAGGCATGTAATGTCATTAGAGAGAATTTTTCATTTGTTTTACTTCAATAATTAATTTAATACTCCATTATAATACACGTAAAGTATTATCTACCTAAATCTTTAAAACACTAAGAGTTTTCGTTTAAATAGACGTTTGAGCTTTCTACTTAACGAAACTTTGTATTTTTTCTCTTTTAATGAAATACAGTTGGCTCTACGTATTTTATCACTTGTTCTTATTAACAGATTATATAGCATTAACACAAAATAGTGATCCTATTGTAAATTAATAGACTGGACGCTAATCTGCTGTCATTTGTCTCTACGTCGTTCACAACACCAACTAAATTGTGTAGTTGGAATGTAGTTGGTGCTGGACGTTTCGTGATGTAGTCTGCATTATTGATCTATCAAAGCAGTCAACGTTTTGTGAAATTATAGTTAGCGAAGGAAAGCTAGCTATTTTTTCGTTCGAAGATTGAAAGTTTTCAAATGCAAAGATTAGTAAGTGTATGTAAACGTAATGTCCAGAAATCGTTTCATACATGTGTGTCATTACAAAAATACAGTGTTTATATTAACATGTGATGCATTACGTTTTTAAGTTAAGGTGGATAACCAAAGTCCCTGTTACACTCTAATACAAGTATTGGTAAATGGAAACCATTTCAATTTCATTTTCAGAAACTTCTTTAAATCATATGTTCACAGTGAAAAGTGATTGTATAACCCCAGATTTCTAAACCTCCCTTCATTAGTTGTGGATAATAATGAACTACATGAACCAATATTTTGTTTTTTTTAATTTTATTTTCAGTGCTTATTACTGTACTTATTCTATTTTAACTTTTCCACAGTTCTTCCTTTCGTGAAATACGGTCGCAGAGGTACAGATTGTAAATGCTAATATTTAATAGCTTACAGGTCTTATTTGTATATTTTTGAGTTGGATTGAGGATCGATTACTTGAGTGAAGAAGAAAATGAGCTTAATGAGCAATTAGTTTAAGAAAAATGTCACAGATAACGGTAGGCAAATGTTAATATAGTAATGTAAAAGTAAACCTGAGTTTTTAAATCAAGCTACTAGAGTTGTAACACAGATGTGTTTGATATGTTTGAAGCACTTTCTCACCAAAACTCAAAATCTTGTTCGAAGAATGTAGAGAAACGTGTTCATATATTTCAGAAAAACATGCAGAATATACAATGTTTGATATAATATTACCTATTCATAGAGAATATACTGACATCATGAGAGAAGTTTTGAAGATTGAAAGCTTACTGTATCAAGCAATCAAACATTCTTCAAATAGGAAACAAAATACACCCCATTTTTCAACACGTTCCCTGGATACTGTTGAACAAACACCACATACAAGGCATCGATGTTCTCTACGCTCACAACGTGTTTGGTATGGCCACATCCTCACGATATATTGCGATTCTTTGACGTCGTCCGCCCCGGCGGCCGCGCCGTCCAATTCCCTCAACGTGCCCGTCGAAGGGCTGATCTCTCGTCCTCAAAGGCAAGCGCGTGGGATGGCACGGCGCGGCGCGGCGCGGCGCGGCCGGACGGCGAAACAAAGTCGCGACTAGGCCCACCCCTCCCAGCCCCACCCACCCCACGCAGTCACGCCCTCTGTATTATTAAAATCAACACACGCCCTCGCTTCGCGCTCTCCGCCGCCCCCGCGCCGCCCCCACCGCCCCCGCGCCGCCCCCACCGCCCCCGCGCCGCCCGCGCATCGCCGCGCGATCGCTTTAATCCCCGCGGACCATTGTCGGGTCGCGGGCCTGAACCTCCAAGATAATGAAAATCCAAACAAAATCCCACAGTGCGCGTAGCCACCCTAGCCGCGGATGCTACCCCCCCCCCTCACCCCCTGCCAAGTGCCCCGCTGGACGAAACCGGACGGTGTGCGCTGGTTCTCATGAGCCACGAGCGGAGAAAGAATTTCTGAGTACAATTATTTACCTGAAGGTCCAAACCCCTTTTGGAGATTAGGTTATTATGCGTGTGTTATTCTTAAATTATATTTACATATCGCAAAGAAACTTTATTCATTAACAAGAATTTAATTTATTTTAGATGTTGTTCTTGGAAAAATCAATTTTACGTTTTTTTAATCGGCCTGGATATCCGAGATCGCTAAGGCCGAAGGGCAGCGGGTTCGACCCCGAGCATGGTTTTTTGTGTATGTCCGTATGCGAGTTCCGTTATCGTTATCCCAAAGTCATAAAACCAATTTTGAATGATATTGGCCGCTATATGAACAAAGCAGTTGAAAAGTGACCTTAAATAAGAGAAAAATTATTTCTTGTATACCGTCCAGAAGTAATTATAGAATTACACACTCGAAAACAGCATGCGGGATGTAGAGTAACTGTGTTGATATTAAATTATCTCTTATAATATTCCCTGAAAGGACGTCCATAAATATTATTTTCAGATCTTTTCTTATATTTCCTTTCAGAATCATTCTGAAAGGGAACTTTATTCGTGATAATTCCAAAGAGTTATCGTTTCACTTCCATATTTCCTTCTTGACGCGTATTGTAACGTGCACATTGCCACTTGGATACCTCACACGATTAATCTTCTACAACATTGTTTCCAGCTTCTCTAAGATTGTATTATAAATTTTGATCAAATGGAGCAAGTTAGAAACTTGTTTTCTTTTATATTATTTCTCATGTTAAAAGCACATGCTCGTAAAAAAGATTTTTCTCATGTAATCTCTCGTTTAGTCATAAAAATGAAAACCCATCAGGTCGTATAAAATAAGGTGCTATTGGTATGTCATTTCGCGGTACTATTCGCAAGTGTTTGCGGCGCGAAACTGGTTTCTCGGTGTGAGTGACGGGTTAGAAGTGGCAGAAAGCGCTCTTGCTCCTTTGGGCCGGAAGTCGGCGCCGCGCTCATGCCTGGGCAATCGCACGCTCCTCCTGAACTCGAGATCTGCTGTGGTCGAGGGATTTAAAATCTCTCGTCGCGACTTGCGCTAGTGATGTATAACATTGATGGTTAGAGAAAAGCTACAGAAGCTCTATTGTAAAGGTATTGATAGGAAATGGTGTGGGGTTCCGACATTTGCATCATTGAAATGAAATTGAGGCGTTGTTTTGTCGTATTTGTTGTATACATTGTACGTATTGTAAACAAATACGACAAAACAACGCCTCAATTTCACTTCAATGGAAAGGTATTGTCAGTTTCAACTAAAACCACTATCAATTAGTAAAATAAACCAAAAATTCAGATTTATTACGAAGAATATACGTCATAATTCAAAATTACTTTGCAAAATCAAACAAAGAAGAAAAGTAAATGAAAATCCCGAAGATGCAAGATCCCGTTTCTTGCTCCCGTGGCAGAGGAAAGGGGGGTGCGCGCACGAACGAATACATTCAATTTTGGGTAACAAAGAACCTAATCTTCGATGCACACGCTGTTGTATTACGAGAACGCAGTGTATTTAAACGACTAAGAAAATATTTAAAAAATTAATTCCTTCATGGAACCGTGTCAACCAGTGACAACAATCGCAAAGATCACAAAGTTTTACTTGGTTTCCGTTTCAGGGGCGGGGTTTCTCTAAAATCGCATCGGAGACCCCAAAAAGACCGCGGTTGGAACGGTCTATTACTGATAATAAAGGAAAGGTTAAAATGGAAATAAGCTTGTATTTAGTGTTAAATGTATTATAGATTGAGATGTGTTAGACTATTCATTAATGAATTATTAATATGGGAGTTTGATTTCATCCCGTCATTTTAGACGCAGGCTCTTCAACGGTTGGCTAGGGTTCAAAGAGCAGGGCATCTTCTCATACGGGCCGTGAATCTTCGTGGGGCGCGTTCAGAACATATTAGCCATCCGGCACTTGGGCAAGGTGTGGGCTTCATGTGAATGAAACAATTACACAATAACCCCATCTCGATCAGGTTTTTCGTCCAGTTTCCCTGATCCATTGAGTAAATGCTGAGATGGCCCTTGTTTTGCTTCTGGACATAAATGTAACTTCATTTTCTGTGCACGTCTTCTAGAATTCAGTGGGAAGTACAATTATTCAAATTATCGTTTCCATGTTGTCGCGGCAGGAAGTAATAAGAGCCAAAATTTATTGCTTATTTATCTTTGAAAATAGATTTTATTACATGGGAGTTTTTTTTTTGTTTTTTTTCTCCCTTTCAAAATTCAAAATTTATTGCTTATTTACCCTTGAAAATAGATTTTTCTACATGGGAGTTTATTTGGTTTTTTTCTCCCTTTCAAATTTCAAAATGTATTGCTTGTTTATCCTTGAAAATAGATTTTATTACATGGGAGTTTTTTTTCTCCCTTTCAAAAATTCAAAATTTAAGTAGTATATGACAGTATAGGGATCACAGAATTTTGAAAATGTGCACACAATTCACATTTCCCCATAGCACGTCATACGCAGTTTTTAACTGTTTTTTTGACGTAAAATTTTTAAAAAAATTATTGTTTTTTTTTAAATAAAATCTACGTTTTAAATAAGATGATAAAATGTGTGTTTCAATCTAACTCTCTGACCACTTTTACAAAATTCATCCTAGTCTCTCAGAGTCCACGCGTCTCGTGAAATGCGAGTGCTTATACATTGCATTGGGGAGAGCAGTGCAATGTTTCCTTGCCCGTTCCTTTGCTTTGCGTACCTGTTTCCTTGCATCATCCACGTAGTAGCCTCATGTGCGATAAAGATGGATCAGTGACTTCAGTCGTGATAGAGGTGGCTGTATTCTTCTACTTGCTTTAGTCTACAGGCCCATTGACGACTCTCCCTGACATGCACGTTCTGCCAATCCTATTGGAACCTTTGAAGATCTTAGGGGATGAGTGAAATGGGTGTGGGTCCATCGCGTGGTTTTCAGAACGGAAGTAGGGTCAGTAAGAATATAAATCTCATTTTTCAATACCCTTTAAGTAATTCTCTTACACACTTGAGATAATGTTCGGAGTAATCCAGACAGTTCGGAGTAATCCAAGGACTGAGTAATCCAAGGACAAAACACAAAAACATTAAGCAATGGAAAGCTACTCTCTTTGGGGTACGATCAGAATGAATCTGCGCTTGGCCGAAGAAAACTTTGGACGCGAAGGCCAACTGAAATTCACATTAAGCAATGGACAGCTACTCTCTTTGGCGTACGATCAGAGTGAATTTGCGCTTGGCCGAAGAAAACTTTGGACGCGAAGGCCAACTGATTCTCAATATCAGTTGGCCTTCGCGTCCAATGGAAGAAGCGAAAGGATAAAAACTGCTCTTTGAGACTTACGTTTGTTGTGAGATGTATATTAATTGTAAATATACGTAAATTTTACTGTTCTATTGTATTACTGAGAAGCTATCACAGAATTTCACAGAAACTATCAGCAAAAATGAATCGCTTGTATAATCTATAGCTGTATTTTTATTTCGGGGAAAAATATCTGAAGAATTATTCAAATATCTAAAACTGTTTCCCGAAAAAGAGGCAACATCAATCTACGATGGGTTAAAACTTAATGTCTTAATTCTTTAGTAAAAATAACATTTTTTCTAGAAATTTTCTGTCATTTCCTGCTGATGTTTCCCTTGAAGTATCTTGAGTCGCAGAATTCCCATAGCACTTTACATTTATTAACTAACAAAACAAGTTAGCATATGTTCTTGTTGAATGGCCGAGTTCTATCAAATTCTTCAAGTGTATATGATACTATTCTACCGTCGTGGAACTTTGGCCATGTTCGTCACAACTCTTCAAGCGCAGTACTCTTATACCAGCTCTCCAGTGAGTGTTGGAAATGTTCGATTATATTTTACCCCAAATGCGAATTCAGTCGAACTCTCTGGACCGTATCCTTCGCTGGTGAGGAAAATCCTTCGCTGTTGGGACACAAACCTTGGACTCTGTCGTATGCAACTTCAGAAGCAGACTATCAGCTACATGCGCTAACATTCCCGATCTTGTAGATCATACATGTCAAGGTCGCCGGCAAGGTAACTAGCTTACTAGAATTCGCGGGCACTTCGTCCAGAGCAACTGGCGCGAGATTTAAAAGTAAAGGTTGTACAAATCTCCGGAGTGGATATCACTGAATACCTCGCCCATGACAGTCTTTAGGAGAAGTTATTGAATATTTAATAGAACATAACACAAAACAAAACATGGAAATAATTATCCATTCAAATATATATCTGCGTATGTGCAAAAGAGTTTTTTTCCTGCCTTTAAATCGCCTTACTTTATACTTTGGTTTTTATTTTTTGATATTTGACTGAAAAAATCTGAAAAAGATTCACAACAATTTATGTCTTAAGAGGAGCGTTTGAGATTTTTTCAAGCCTGTTCCATGGTTTTATGACAAAATAAAAATATTTTCTGTTATTTTCTTTCAAAAGTATTTTTTGTTTGAATTTGAGTCTAAAAAATATCAAAAAATATTTTTCTAATAGTATAAATTGTCTTCTTATTTATCATATTTTTTCAGTAAAATAAAATAGTATTAAGTTGCCGAAAAAATAAAAATTAAAAAAGCACGTTTTTGGCGGTAGAGGGGTGAGGGTGGTGGGACGGGCGCTTAGAGACAATTCAAAAATATAATTTTTATGTTAGAATTATAATGCCATCACTCATATGTCATTTGGTTTAGAGGAACTTTTTACCATCTTATCCGGGCGTACCCTTTGGAAGGGAAAAGAGAGAGGAGTCAGGGGAAATGGATCGTGCTCGCAGGAGCACCGGGCTCCCAAGCTGGCAAGTAGCTCGTGCGGAAAGCGGTTTGACATGCCTGTATGTAGATGTTTCGCTTTAGAAAACCCCTAAGGTTTAAAATTTCCCGCGAATAGTGAGAAGTCCAACTTAGAAGCGTAACGCAAGCGTTCGTGCCAGCCTCCTCGTGGGCGTCTCCTTTGTTGCACGCTGCGGGTCGTCCAGGGCAGCTCTCCGTCTCTTCCGCCACGCGGCAGCTGCTATCTCGCGATCTCCCCCACCCCACCCCCACCCCGGGTCCTTCATCACCCGTGAGCGCAAAGGCGGAAAGAAGCCCTCTCCAGCCCTTTGGTGGTGGCCGAGGCGAGAAGTCGGCCAAGCAAAGAGGGCCGGCGGGATGGAGGGGCTGCTAGGCAGGAAACGGGTGATGGTGGAGAAGAATAGAACATGTTGCGTACGGAACGTGGATAGAGCCACAGAGGTGATGGAGGAAAGAGGACGAGACGTGAAGATTGCGACGTGTGTATTTATTTTATTACGTAACTACGAAAAAACCGACCAACCGAGATGGCTAACAGCGTGTACCGACTCAACGGCAACAAGAGGAAGGCTAAGTTTTCTTACTATGTAAACTAAAATCATATTTTTAAGTATGAGAGGTATTTGTAATTTCTCGATCTCAATAATTATTTCGGATATTTGAACAACTTTAACGATGTTTTGGATTAACGCCATCTCCAACGAACCATTATTTACTTTAATTTTAATGAATTGTATTTATTGTGATTCACATATTTTGGAGATGATCTTAAAACCCACCTTCCTGCCAACTTCTTTTCTAACATATTTGTGGATTGCCATTACATTTCATAAATCAGAGATATACCGACAGGATGGCCGGATACGCCTAGATGGCCGAGGTGGCTGAGAGCGTGTACCGACTCCGTCCGAAAGGTCGCGGGTTGGAGTCCTTACTTGGGCATGGTTGTTTGTCTCGTATCTCTCATGTATGTGTTGTCACGAAGGGCCTCGCGTTCTGATGACCCCAGATCAGTGTGGCCCGCAAGTGTGTTGGATATGTGTTCCATTGGAACCTAAAGGGTACAACAAAAAAGACGTATGACGTGACCGGCAAGGATATACTCCGTTATTGAGATTACAACTTCGTATTACGATAATTAACAACACAGTAATCTAATTACGTATCTAATATCGTAGCTAATATCTCCTCAGAATACTCCAGATGTTAGCGACACGTCTCCAAAGGATATCAACTGTCGTGGATGAGTACAAAGTCCATTGCTCGCTACACATATGTGGCAAAGATGGTAAAGAATGACCTACGAGACAGAGACGAGTGAGAACGAGTCGGAGAACAGAATAAAGTAGTGGCTAGGAAAGAGAGGAAGATGAATGATACCACGTGGAGAAGAAACAAAGCACAGAAGAAATGTGGAAGGGAACGGAAACAAATAATTAGCGTTTACTTCCACACTTCGAAGCATATCGCACATCAGACGAAGTTGAAGTTGGCAGTAAATAGCTAAATTAAAAACTCTTAAGAATCCAAATAGCTAAATTAAGATTAGCAGAAAGAAATACTCAAGTTCAAATATGAGACACAATTTTGTTGAAAGTAGACCACTAAAAAAATGTGCCTTACCAACCAAAGTCAGGATGACTCTAATAATATTATATTTTCAGAAAACTTGAATTGTAAAAATAAAATATTTAGATATTGTATTTCCACAATAATACATTTTAGAACGTTTCAGAAAATTCCTCTTAGGTTTTGAATTGCTGATTAATTTGGTTCTTTGTAAAAACAAAAGACAACATTCAATTAATTTTAAAATTATGCCTGTTCACTTTTTGCATCATCGCAAACAAATTTTCAGCTAACATCAAATAAGAATGTCGATTTGAATACGTTTAATTGAAAAAAAGAGACTTCGTATGCGTTACATTCATACAGAACTCTAGCTCCCTGAAACAAAAAAAGAAAAAAGGTGTTTTTGCCTAAAAATATACTCCTTAATTCCAAAAAAGATCGGCACACATGCCAAGGTTTCAGAGATGTTTTCCCGCTTATAAAAGCAGAGTTATAATAGCATATTTTATACCATAATCACATACCTAAAGGTAGTACGACAAACTAATTTAAATTTTCAAAACGATCATTGTATCACAAAACCTATAAAGCAGTCATCGTTACGGCCAATTACATACTGTGAACCGTGTTCTGGTGAATACCTTCAAGTTCCTTACTAAAGAGGGTTCAACGAGATAATGTGAAGCACACTGCATTGCTGCACGTTTATAACATCTCTCATAAATAGCTTAGATGATCATATGAATATTACGACACCGGGGAAACAGAAGTGATCATAAAGGAAGAGATAGCACAAAGAGCGTAGTATAATGAAGCACCCTCTGCCGCTAAGCGCAGAAATGATGGAACGGCGACCACGCCCATCGCGGGGAAGTGTAACACAAAAGAGCCTAATCATTGCGGCGACAATGGGAGCGCCGCCTCCCAATCGACTGGCACAATCGCCCGCTGGGATCGACCGATCGCCCATGACGCACCGCGAGGGCGATGTCGCACGCCCCCCCCCCCGCCCGGTTGCACGCGCCCCGGGTGGATCTCGTGGGCGTGCCTCGCTCATGCGGCCTCGCAGGGACCGATTTGCAGCTGGAGGCCCCAGCGCGCGATTCATTTATTATTGATTCTTCAATTACTAAGGTCATTAGTCCCGTATGTGTAGTGCAGATGTTGCTCGGGAGGTGGCGGGGATCTTCCCACGCTAGATGTTGAGATCCGGCGCCGATCTACCGTCGGCTAGTGGGATTTTCCCCAACCATCGCCCAATAGCGGGCGTTCCATAACGCAAAACATTTTTTCCTCCATATTTTATTTTTCAATTTGTTTGCAAACAAACATTTGGTAGGATTTCATTAATTTGCGCATACAAGTGCTTGAGAAGAGAAATGTCCATTTACTGTTACTCCACTAATATTTCATTATTAGTAGTTAACAAATATATTTGATAAATATACAATAATAAATATACACAGTAATAAATACATAAAACACAATATTTCTGAAATGAACAATTTACTGTAGATATGGAATGTCTAATGTATTATGTCGTTGAAGTCGTCTGGTGGTATCACTATTGTCTGGTAAGTTGATGGCTAGAATATTGGGATGATTATGTAGTCGTTGTAGGTATTTCGCACTAGTCTCTCTGATTTCTTCTTTTATTGTTGGTTTCTGTAAATTGTTGTGTATTGTTACGTTCTTTGCCTCTCACAGAGCATTTAAAAATAATCTTAAAGCTATTGGCTGGAAGCGTTGTAATACTTCAATGTTGGAAATTTGAGCTTTTCCCCAAAGTTGTACGCCATATATCCAGACTGGTTTTAATACTGCTTTGTATACAATTAGTTTGTGATGCTTAAAGATGATTTTCTTCTCAGTAGCACGTTTAACCTCATAACTTTAGATCTAATTATTTTCTTTTACTCTTACTATGCTTTTTCCACGTGAGTCTTCTGTCCAGAGTAAGTCCAAGATACTTTGTCGAGCCTTTCCGAGGAATAGGATGCGATCCGATTTTTATAGGTGGGCATGTTTCCGTGCTTCAGATTGAAGGTGACTTGGGCAGACTTCTTGACATTGATCTTGAAACGCCAGCGTTTCTGCCACTTGTAGATTGATTGCGGATGTTGTTCTACGAGACGAGATGCTTCTGCTGCATCTTCGGGTCGAGCTAAGGTGGCTGTGTCGTACGCGTAGGTTGCTGTCAATGCATTTTCATTTGTTGGAATGTCGGCAGTATATAGTGAGTAAAGTAAAGGTACAAGCACACTTCCTTGAGGCACTCCTGAATTTATAGGGATAAGTTCTGATGTTTCACCATTAAATTTTATATGAAAATATCTCTCTTTGAGATACGATTTTAATAAGTGGTAGTAAGGTAGGCTAGATTTTTTTTAACTTTTTACAACTGACCTGGGTGCCAGACCTTATCAAAAGCCTGTCTTACGTTGAGGAATTCAGCAGAGCAATATTCTATTTTCTAGCGATTCACTAAATTCACTTTTTTCAATTCATTTACTATTATTTGTTCTATAATTGAATGCCATTCTCTGAACCCAAACTGATGATGAGGTATTATTTCCTTTTCTTGTAGAAGTGGATTCAAATGTGGCAGGAGCAATTTTTCAAAAACATAGGATAATGTTGGCAGTGTTTGGCAATAGTTTGATATAACTCCATGCATTCGTTTGCCTGGTTTAGGTATGATTATTATTTGAGGTATTTTCTATTGTTCGCGGAAGTGACCTAGTCTTAGGATGGCATTGAAGATGGAAGTAATTAAGGCTATCATTTTTCTCGGTAGATGGCGCAGGATTGTTGTTGAAATCATATCGTAACCGTATTTTTTAGTTGGTAAGATTTTCATTACTGTTTCAACTTCTCGAGCACCTTGGGGAGCTAGTTGCAATGGTGAATCTAAGAAGTGCGCCTCAAGCCAAAATGTTCTAAGAAACCTGGTACTGTCCTACAGCCGAATATCATATTTATCCATTCCTCCTCATATATAGAGCAGACGTACTGTGTTGATCTGCCTTTTCCAACACAACAATAATAACTAGTGGCGCTACGGAATGGCACATACTTTCTCATACAAATTAGTTTTACAATCTCTTTAGTCTGGGCGATTACTTCGATTTTAATCATCTCTGTTCCCAGTTAGTTGCCATCTATTGTAGCCAAACGGACATTTTTCACGTTTTCTCGAGTTTTCGGTCATCTAATTGTAAAACTTAAATATAATTTTTGGAATATTATTGAAGAGAAAAACAGCCCTATATGTAAAGTTTCGTTAAAAAATTTGGAGCTTTTCAGAAAATGTACAGAGTACGTTTGTGGGTTGTGCAAGGTGTGGGTTGTGCATTATTATACGCAACTATCAGCTATGAAACATGTAGTTTAGATCGTTTTAAATCAATACTGTAAAGGAAAGGGAAGGAGGAAACAGAACCGCTGCCTTGTATTCCATAGTTTGTCACCGACGGATTGTCAGGTGCGCACTTTTCCAAACCAGTTCTGCGAAACCTTTGTTACTGAACATACACCAATACGGAAACTTCGTCCCATTTCAATATTTTTTCAATACTTCGTCCGCAAATAACGGAGTAGCCAACGAAAATTAAAATTCTGGGCGAGTGTACCGGATGGTGTGCACGCGGTACCACCGTGGTTTACAAGTGATAAAGGAGCGACAGCTGTCTTTGTCACAATGTTCCCAAAAGAATCAAAAAGTTCACTAAACAAAATGAGGTTGTACAAACTGGTTTGCTAAACACAGTTTTAATGAACTATAAACTATGTTTCACCTTAGTTCCTTAGTTGTATAAGCCTGATCCTTTTTTAAGGGCAACTCTTTCGAATCAAATTTTTCACACTTTCGAAAATATATTAAAATGTGTTATTTGTATATCTTAATCATTTGTATTCTGAGAATTATTTTTCATAATTATGTTCTTAAATTTTCACACCTTTAAAATAAATTGACCCGGTAAATTTATTGCCAAAACGAATTATTTAAATCTGTTGGATAAGAAATTATTTTATCTGTAAGGCACGGCAAAGAAAGCTATCGGGAGTCAGAAGAGAAGGATGGAATTGGGTTCTTTCCGCTGGTTGAGGGCGACTCGCGCCCCATTCGCGCCATCGTGACATAATTAACTTTCTATTTTGTGTCCATCGCTTAAAACCAATAACCCTTCCATATTCTATTATTCCTTTAATTTTAATAATCGTATTTTATTGAAGTATTTGAGTGTTTGTTGTAAGAGCATTTCCTTAATTCTCATCTATTACTTACGGCATGACACTCAGCAATATTTCTATTCAATATTTTAACACTAATCGTGTATATGATAAATACATTGTTTCTTTCATTTTTACATGGTATGGGACAATATTTATTTTGTGACTTGAATCAAGTTATTGATACTTCATTAGTTACATTTATAAGAAATATTTACAAACATAAACTTATAGTTCTTTTAGAGTGGATTGGAATTGTGCGTAAAGGTACACGAATTTTCCCAAATCAAAGTCTGGAGAAAGGCTCCGTTCAAATTACAATTTTTATTTACTCTTGTTAATTGTTATTCGAAATATTTATTTATTGAATACCTTCATCTGTTTTCAAGAGTTTCCATCGGGAGCTGCCGACCGGTGCGCGTTCAATAATACTCATAACTTGCGCTCACTCCGCAGTGGTCATGAAATACCAACAATGGATGGGGTCATAGATTACGTTCACAAATCAATTTATTTAAAAAGAATAATACCACCATGTTTGAAAACAAACATGACTTTGCTAAAGAAAATGTAAACATAACTAATCGGGTATCAGCCCTCGGTCTGCACCATTACAGAACTATGAAAAATAATGTGTTATTTAACGATGTATTTCTATTTGCAAACGTCACCACATTTTCAGTAGAAACGTTTATTTGGAAAAACTTTTATAGAAGGTATGCGTGAATGCAAACGTTTTGAAAATTAACAATGATTCCGTGTACAGAGTGCTGTGATTGTCTTCTGTCCGGACGATGGCATGTTTCATATTCGTTAGCCAACTTTTCAGGGCTAAATTTGCGCCGAAGGACGGCCCAGACCAGCTCACGAGTGGGGTCAACACAGTTCGCCTAGAGAAATCACGCGTCGTTTCGGAAACTTGTGTCTCAGGAGAGCAATATGCGGAGCCACAAACGTATACAAAGACAGCCGAGCGGAGTCGAGCGATCGGAGAGCTTATGCTCTCCCGAGACAAGTCATTTACATTGGTTTGGAGTTTTAATCACAAGTTCCTTCCTTGAATCAGAAGGTTTCCCGCGGATTTGTGACGCTTCGCTACGCGTGTCCAAGTTGAGGACGAGGCACGAGCCTTCGGCCCGCGTGTTAACATAAAACATCCTCGAGTCTGTTGAGACGCATAATTACCAAGGCATTTTATGCGAATACTCACCTTAAAAATCATTTGGTGTGTATATGTTCTTTATGCGCTGCAGGAAAACCTCCATTTTCTTTTCTCCAGTTTGGTTAAGTATGTTAACGACGACTGTAAAATAAAAAAAAAATTCTGACAAATGTCGAATTAAACCTTTACTCCATGAAGTTTAATCGACTCCCTAATTCGCTCAGCTCCCTAACGCGCTCGGCTTTCTTCGTTTATACTCCGATTTAAACATAGCTGCACAATTTTTACGAGCTGGAAGGAGAGGGGAACAATGTCTTCCAATCAGGAGCATTGGTAAGACTTAAAGTTTTGGTAATGGAGCTTCCGATTAGATAATAATGTCCCCTTCTCCTTCCAGCTCCTGGCCTTGACATCCAGCTATGTTTAAATCGAAGTATACATTCGTGGTTCCTCAGTTTGCTCTGCCGAGTCAACGGTTTCGAAATCCCTTCGTCCCTCTGTAGTGCGCGGAGGAATTGGCGCGTCGCGCCGCGTCGCCGGTGGGTGGGAGGGGGCGGATCGAGAGGGAGAGGGGGAGGGGTTCGGACTAATTCGCCGCCGCTGCCGACACGCGTTGCGCTGACAACTGTCACCGCCAGCCCTACCGCAACCGCGCGCCCGTTGTTAATTTATGCACGTGTCCGCGATGGCAGCCGCGTGCACGGGGACGGTGACGGCGCACGCAAGTGGAGATGGTGCGGAGTGAAGATGGTGGCGAGAATGGTGATGGTGAAATAGTGGAGATGGTGCGGAGGGAAGATGGTGGCGAGAATGGTGATGGTGAAATAATGGAGATGGTGCGGTTCAAGTTGGAGACTGGAATGTTAATGTCGTGATAGTGACAGTGGTGAGGACGAAGAGAATGGTGATGGAGACTCGATGGTGATGATGTTCACAAGGATGGAACAACGAAGAACGATGATGATGAGCAAAGTGATGAAGATGTTGAAGACAACACCGGTGGTGGTGGAATATTCGCTTTCATACTATAACACTATGCGTCGTATTATATTTTCAGTAGTTTCGTTTTGGTAATCTGGCACGCCGATCCAAGGATAATAAGGACGTCTGCCAAAATAATATAGACGTCTGACAAGATAACAACGACGTCTGAAAACATCACAACGACGTCTGAAAAATATTACAACGTCGTCCTGACACCTAACACTAACCGTGGTGGATACTCGAATTGACATGGAATTTCCAGTTGTTGTGATGTACTAGGATGAAAAACACAGACGACCGTTCTGATTGATATGTACAATATATTTACAGCATATTTACAATTAATGTATAAAGATTATAATTTGAAAATCTAACCCCTTGGCAACCTTTCAGTTCTCTTAGCCGCGAAACCCCGCGACCGTCCCTAGGTCTCGCCCAGAACCACTGCTTCGGAAGCAGCAAAAAGCAACGCGAGGTGCGAAGCTGTCGGACATAAAGTCCCGTAACTACACCAGTTACATGGCTTGTCGCCAAACCGATCTTCGACCCGAAGATCACGTGCAAGGATTGCACTGGAGATACCACTAGTCTTTCGACACCCTGCGTATCCCGCGAGGCGCCTGTCGGCGCGGCCTTAAATATCCGACGGCTCACCCCCACCCTACAAGCAGCGGGCGTCATACGGCTTGCTGACCAGCCTTTCCAGGGCTACAACCGACATCTCTTAAACTCGCCTACGCGCGCGTCCTTTTCAAGGAAATTCCAGCCGGGATTCCTACGGGGCTTTTCCAACCGGCGCGGCGTGGCGCCGCCGCCCTGCACCCCTATCCACATCCGGCTTAGGGGGGGGGGTTCCCCGAAGCGGCCCGGCGCGGCGGCGCCGGACCACGCAACGCTACAATGTCCTGTACCTTTCAAAACTCGTAAATGTAAATTTTTATGTGCTATGAAACACTGTACGTGATTTGCGACAATTATCATTCAGATCTATCATGTCCTTACTGCCTGTCGAAGCGCGGAAATCGCCGCGTGCCACCGGTCCTCCAACTATTACTCCTAACCCACGCCGCCGCTAATAGCCTATCAGCCGTCAGGGTCTCAGTTGCCTCGAAGGGCATCTAGGGTTGTTTCTCAAGAAGGGTGTTTATATTGCAAATTCAGAAAGACGAGAAGGTCAAGAGCATGTATGAATAATCCAAATACAATTATTACGAAGATATGGAACCATGAAAATATTATTTTGATATAGGATAGATAAATATATGAATAATTTCACTTTTTCCTTAGTAATATTTTGACAATAATGGTGTATTATAAAAAACTGTCTTAAACATAGTGTAACACACGAATTTATCAAGCCCACATCACACACAATATAGATGTTGCTTTGCAGTATATTTATTAATATCGTTGGATTATATTCATTCTGTCAGGTTGAATTATTACGAACGCGGTCACCGTGCACTCCAAAGTAAAGAGATCAGCGGATACGGTCTTTGTCATCTGTCATGAAAGAATGACCGCGGTACAAAATCTGACACCGATTGATATACGTCGCATAATGTTCCTAGCGCTGTCCATGTAACGTCTCGTCCGCGGAGGTCACGTAAGTTCCTGATGCGAAACGTTTCCAAAACCCCAATTCTAATACTCCATAACACTTCAAAATCTGGGTATGTAGCTTTTTACACGGTGTTCTACTGGGTGATGAAATTTCATGTGAATCCGAATATCCAGCATGATAAGTGTTGGGTGGGAGAAGATAGCAACAACGTCTGGCAAAGATAAAAACATCTGGTAAAGATAACGGCGTGTGACAAAGAGAACAACGACGTGCGACAAAGATAACGGCGTGTGACAATGAGAACACTGACTTGCGACAAAGAAAACAACGACGTGCAACAAAGAAAACAACGACGTGCGACAAAAACAACAATGACTTGTGACAAAAAGAGCGAATGGGACAAAGATAGCAACGACATGTGACAATGATATCAAGGATATGTGACAAATATAACGACATGTGACAAAGATAACAACATGTAACAAAAATAACAACGTCATGTGACAAGGATAACGACTTGCGAACAATGAAATATTTTCTTTTTTCAGTCAATATCGAAACTGTGTATTATTTTTGGACTTTTCTTGGGTTGCAGTGTATCTAGCAAAACCAATTTCTTCTTTCACCCGGCCGGAGTCGCATAGTTTTCTTTCAATTCCTCTGTGCATTGTAAATTAGTAAACTACTCGCCAAAGAGGGGAGTAGTAATGACTACTCGCCACAGAGGGGAGTTGGTGACCAAGGCGCCGGTTCCGACCAGCGCGGGCGGGGCGCGGGCGTGTCCGGGGGGCAGGGGGTGAGCGGGAGGGGGTGCGAGTCCGGCGTGTTCGCGCCGCCGCACATTCCCCCGCTCGATAACGGCCGCGCTGATATTTATTCTGTTCCAAGTTGTAGCGCGGTGTTCCCGCCGCGGAACAGACAGCGAGGCGAGCGATCCGACGTGTCCACGCAACCAAAGGCACGGGCCGCGCCTAGAGAGGCGCGCCGGATGGACGTGCGTTGTTCCACTAGCGGCTCCACGCGCCGTGCTTCGCGGCAAGTTGGCAGACATGTCCACTGAATAATTGCGGAGTTGTTGTGTCGGCGCTTGTCCTTCTTGTAGCTCCAAGCACGCAGCTACGAGCTTAATTATTTACTTGTAAAGGAATAGAATTATCAGGACGCTGTCTACCGAATCGGTTTAGTGATTCATGTTTGGGTGTAATCGTTTTCAACAGATTGTTGCCTCGATTTCAAGTTGTCAGTAATTCGTGTCGAAACACAACATTCTGCAATACAATTGACTGTATTTGGATTCTCAGATCTTTAAGTTCCTTGCCTACATTAGTAATACAAAATATATTAAGTGTTTTGAATGTGACCATATCAAAATCAGAGTAATAATGCAAAGAATAGTTTAATTATATTTTACACACAACTATAAATACTGTGTGTAAAATTGAAGTTAGCTTTGCATAATATCCTTCTAAATGTGATCCAAGTTCTTTGTTTAGACCAACGTGTCAGGGAACTTACAGTTCCTTTCAGACACTTTATTATTCTTGCTGAGGAATATGTGCGCAAATAAAGCAAGGGTTGTTTATTCAATTACAGAAACCAATAATTGCGAAAAATAGTGACATTAGTGGCGCTACAACAGTGCACACCTCCCTTTATTTCTAAGTTTCCAATTTCCAAAAATTAAGAGACTTCGACGAAAATGAGACCTACGCCATTCTTTTGAGCGTTCCCACTTTTATCTGTGGGAAAAAATTTGAAGAAATGTTTGGAGCGGTTTTGAAGAATTATTTTTATAAATTGCTTTAATTTCAAGCACAAATTACGCAAAAACTACTCGCTTTTAATTTTATATTATCTTTTCTAAAGAGCTGATTTTTTTGGAACAATTGGTTTACAGACAAAAATCTCTCTCATCAATTTTGTGGTTTTGATATGTTTTAAGTTTGCAATTTTTGAAAATTCAAGGAGTACGCCGGAAATAAGACTACCAACCATTTTTTAACTGTCCCTTGATACACACGAGGAGAAATTTTAAAGAAAAAATTTGGAGTCGTATGAAGGCTCTAGACTGTCCGGGTGAGGCCGCGTCGATGCCGTTTCGACCATCACATCTTGGTGCTCTTCAGGGGTGGAGTGTGTCAGAATGCTAAGCGCTCGGGTTTATATTGTGTGGCTGTGTAGAGTCAGGGGTGTCTGGACCAGGCTGTGGCGTCGGGGAGGAATGTGGTCGGACGGCATGGCACGGTTCGAGATCGGACGGAATGGAACAGTCCTGAAGGGTGGTCTCCCAGGTCTCCGTTCTCCACAACACTGTTTGCCAAGGGCCATGTTGTCGCGACACCGTTGATGATGTGGGTATGTTTGGTAATCTCCAAAGCTTCCTTGATCCACATGATTCACCACCGGTTCTCACTGGCGAGTACCTTTGTTTCTTCAAAACTGAAGTCGTGGCCCGTTTCCCATGCTTGTAGAACTATAGTGGAGAATTGTATATTATTTTATATGAAATGTCGAATAGATTCCCGTATTCTTTTTTCCATTCTGCTGCCTTTCTCGCCGATGTCATTGCAATCACAGCTGCCAGAAATGGAAGAAACTCTCGCCGTTTCAAGATGTTGGTCCTTGAGCCGCACCAAAGTTTTTGCAAGCTTCTCGTCCGCCGTAAAGACCGTTCTGACTTGTAAATATCTTAGAAGTTTGCCACTTCTGTCATATGTGCCATTGATGTAAAGTAGCCTACCTATTGTCTTGGTCTCGGTAACAGTGTTGTAGGATTCCATTAATGTTGGCGGGTCGAGTTTTAGAGCCCTCTTAGCCATGGTCATTTTGTAGCCTTTGGCAGACATTCTTCGTTGCTCGATGATGGTGCGATTCACCGTGCTAGGAGCGGTTGGTGTGAGTGGGCTTTCTGTAAACCGCATCCATTGCATTTTGAGTCCTGTGTCGATAGTAATCATGTGTAAATATTATTTTCTAAATTACATAGTTCGATTTAATAAGAACCGTTTAGAAGGAAGGAAAAATATGTTGTTTGTCGCAGAGCAATGCATATAGAAGCAAGATTGAAAAAAGATTAAACAAAACGGGGTGTAGTTCCAGCCTTTGGAATTTATCCAAATTATTATTTTGGTTTAGTATTGTTTTCCTAAGATACTAGACATGTAGACGTCGTTCTGTGCTTGAGCTAAGTGTACGCTACATCTAACAACACAAAAATATACACATTCTGAAGAAAAATGCGTGTTTACCCTCTTTCCGTCTGTTTTCTTCGGCTTCCGTCATCTTCAACCCGCAGCTGCAAACCCCAAAACTCCCCTCCCCGATCGCCGCCCCTCGCGATGCCATCGGCAATATCGGGGCGGACGCGCCCTCGCCGCCCCGAAAGCGTTTCGCTCAACTTTTTATTCCGACTTTTCATAGAGCGAGCATCGAGCACTTCGTTTTTTAAAGGCGGAAAGTGGCGTGTTCCGCGCCGTGAAAGCGACCCTTGCCCCGCGCCCGCCGCGGGGAGCGCTGGTGGGCGATAAAGTCTGGCGCGCGGCGGGGAGGGGGGAGGGCGGGGAGGTTCCTGCGACGACGGCTACCAAGCTCTGGAGGCGGGACGAGGAGGGAGGGGTTGTGGAATTGGTGGCGGTTCTTGTGATGAGTTCGAAAGCGGTGGAGGGGTTGGAATAATAGAGAATGGATCGGACGGGGATGGAGAATACGAGGATGGATAGAATGGGACATGGAAGAGATGGATGAAATACAAGGGCGGAGGAAGCAGGAGAGGATGGGGGAAATGGAAGGGGTTGAGGAAATGATGGGAGAGTGATAAAGGGGATAGACGTAACGAAATGTATGAAAAAGATCATGATGAAGTTGGATGAAATGGTTGAGTGGTGGGGCTGCAGGAATGGAGAAAATTCGGAGAAAGTAGGTGTTGGAAGGTGGAGTGGAAGTGACGGTGTTTACTGAGATAAGAAAAGTGAACAACATTATAGACGGTACGTAGAATAAAGGAATGAAGACGTTAGGGGTAGGAAAGATGGAAATATTGGAACTATTAGAAGCAAAGCAGGAGGAAACAAAAAAGACAATACAGCCATAGTTATCAACGGAAAATAGGACTGTAGAAGAGATGGCGACCTGAGAGAACATGACACTAATCGAGGTGGGACGTAGAAGTTGGTGACAGTGTTGCAGGATTCCTAACAAAATATGTCGTGCAGGTACAAAACAAAAAGGAATAAATGTTTGAATAACAGTATCTGATTAAAGCATGGCAATGGAGAAGGTGAAAACTGTAAAGGGAGCGATGGTTAGAACACTGAAACAAAGGAGAAAGCGACGCGGAACACAGGAAGAAGGGAAGAAATGGAGCGGTAAATTAAGGCTAGACGTGGCAAGTGTAATGGAGGCAGTCGAGGTAATGGAGGCAACAGAACCTGTGACAGCGGCAGCGGTAACAAGTGGCTAGGAAGGTAGGTGCTATTGCCTGGAGCAAAATATCGACTGCGAGTATAGTAGTAGAAGTGTAGATGTGAAGAGGTGATAGCAAACAAGAATAAATTGGGAGAAAATGTGGTAATGGCCGTATCAGTGTTGGTTATTTGCAAAGATAAAAGTGGTCGCAGTTGTGGCAAGTGGCTTGTGAGCAAGGCGTTCAGAAGCACAAATGGTGAAAAACAAGAGAAGGTGAAGGTCACGGGGGTTTGAGAGCTTCTGCAGAATGTGAATAAAAGGAGCGAAACAGCAGCGAGTCGGAGAGTACCAGGGGATCAAGCCGATTAAACGAGATAAACGCCATGTTTAATGGACCTGTCAACGTAGTTCTTATATTGTGTTTCGTGTTTTGTTCCCACAGTCCGAGTTTGCATTTTTCAGATATCATGCAGGTCTTTACCTTTTTTTAGCTATAACTCACCACAGATTGCGGAATTTTTTTGTCATTACTTGTGGCTCACACATAAACTCATGGAACATTCTCATGGAACATTGGAAATTAAGATTCACATAATATTTTTTCATATAAAAATATTGATATCAAAAGTGTGCTTTCGGTTTTCTCCTCCAGTTTTAGTGTTATAATAGAATTATATTCATTCACCTTTATGAAAATGAAGTTAACTAAAACATTGATTACTGTTTGAACTCACACTATTTATTGATTCTGAGAATGATCCTGTAAGTTCAAGGAATGAACAATATATATTTCAAAATTTCAGAAATGAATGGAACAGAACAAATATTTTCTAATCATCATTACGTGGTAATTCAAACTGTTCACTATTTGTAAAATACTGTAAACACCGAGATAGTTTTATCACTTTATATTAATCATTGAGAATCACAAAATGATAATTTCCCTTAGATCAATGGTTTTTCCTAGAGCTTTTTATTTAACCAAAAGCCGGTTACCCTTTACGTTCGTATGGTACGCATATTTGACCACACTAGCCACCAATACATTTGCTGGCTCCTCTGATCTGGGGCCAGTAGATTGCAAGACACTGCAACAACACAAACATGAGAGGCGAGGGACAAACAACCATGTCCAAGGCGGGACTCGAATATCCGACCCTTTGGACCGAAGTGCTGAATTAGTGAAGGCTTTTAGACATCTTGGCCATCCAGGTCGGCGTATCACTGATTTGCGAGGTGTAATAGAAATCCACGACAATGTTAGAAAAAAAGTTGGGAGGAAGGTGGTTTTTAAGATCATCTCCAAAATAAATGAAGCCAAATAAATACAATTCATTAAAATTACAGTAAAAGTGATTCATTCCAGATGACGTTAATCGAAACCATCCTTGAAGTTGTCCAAATATCCAAACTTATTCTTGAGATTGAGAAATTTCACATGTCTCTCCTATTTAAAAATATGATTTTAGCTTTTACAGAGAAAGAAATCTTAAGCTTCCTGTTTTAATTCAATATTTAGTAATCGAGAACATTGTATTTGGCCGCGCAGTAGGTGTACAAGGAACCTACATCCATTGAATCATTAAAATAATGTAACGAATATTGCGTCATCTGCCGGCACCACCACGAACGACCTGTATGCGAAGATTGCGTCACCTGCCGGTAGTCCTCGAACTAGCTAGTCCCAGAGTGTTCTTGGCAGTAATCGCAAAGTCCAGAAAATTCTCGACGGCGCCCACCGAGTATAAATACGCGACGGCCGGCGACCGCGAGTCAGTATTAAGTCTGAAGTGGAAGCTGAGCTGTGAAGTGTGTGCATCGCGGTGATAGCAGTGCAGTGATTGTGCTTAGTGACGTGAACCGTGGCCAGCGCCGTGAACTGTGGTCAGTGCAGTGGACTGTGTCCAGTGCATCGAGCAGTGGTCAGTGCTTAGGACTATGCGACGGTGCAAGAGAAATGAACAGTTAAAATAAATAATCAGGTGAAGTATAGTGTAAATAAATATTCAAGAGAAGTGTGCCGTATAAAGAATAATCAAGTAAAAACTATCTGTACATAAATCAAGTGTTTTCAGTGGTAGTTTTAAGAAACAAAATAAACGTTTTTGTTAAAATAATATCAGAGTTTTAATTCACCATCTAGAATCGTAACAATATCTTGACAAAACCTTTTTGTAATGTGCTGTCCGACAACTTCGCAGGTCGCAACATCTCTGAATTCAGCTCACTCGAGCAGCCCCGCCACCGCCACCACTTCCGCCTACGTCGGAAGAAGAGCCCCTTTCACGCTGCCGCTTTATTTGCATGCTGGACTTAATGAAAGGGTTCCAGAGCGACATGGACTGCGGCGCGGTGCGGGGGCTGAGGTGACAACACGGGGACGGGGAAGTGCTGGTGAGGCACTGAAGAGGATGCCAATGAGTGGTTGGCGAGGACGAGCAGGAACTGGTGCGAAGACGAGAGAGATATGCGAGGAACGGCTTAGGAGGTGGGAGGGGGAGGACTGGAGACGTAGGCCAAGTAAGAGGCAGGAAGGGCTTCAACACAGCAGGATATCGTGGAGGGGAATATGATTGTGAGTATGGGACGGGTAGGCCGAAGCAGGGATGGAGCAAGAGAGTGAAAGGAGCGGTTGGGCGGTGGATGACGGGGCAGAACGAGGTTTGGAAGGTCGGATTGGGACGAGAAGGAGGCAGACGGGCGTGAAGGCGTCATGAAGGGGGCGGAGTGAAGAGAGCGGGACGAATGGGGCGAAGTGAAAGTAGCAGGGTGAAGAGAACGGGGAGGAGGGGTAAGGTGAAGGGGTGAAGGGGGCAAAGTGAAAACAGCAGGGTGAAGAGAGTGGGACGAAGGGGTAGAGGTGAAGAGGCGCGTCGAAGGGGTGAAGTGAAGGGGTAGGATAAAGCGGCCGAAGTGAAGCCAGAGACGTAGCCTGTGAGGGGGCGCAGGCGGGGGCGGTGTGGTCTGCGCTGGGTGAGTGGGTGGAGCGCCGGCGGCCCGCGGGCGCTTCCGGCTGAGGAGTCGGGAGAGGGCCTGGGGAGGAGCGGTCGGGGAGGAGGCCGGGGAGGAGGTTGGGGAGGAGGGGTCGGGAGGAGGGGTCGGGGAGGGGAGGTGGCCGGGGGAGGAGGGGTCGTGGGAGGAGGGGTCGGGGAGGAGGGGTCGGGGAGGATGGTCGGGGAGGAGGGGTCGGGGAGGAGGGGTCGGGGAGGAGGGGTCGGGGAGGAGGGGTCGGGGAGGAGCGGTCGGGTAGGAGAGGTCGGGGTGGAGGGGCTGGGGAGGAAGCGGGAGGGGTTAGTCTGCCCTAAAGAAGTGCGCTACACGCGCACTCGGAGGAAGGTGGTGACTTTGAAGAAAGCTCCAATTTTCTCCTCTTAATAAATCTGTCTCCCGCTCCGGCGCCGCATCGCGTCGCGTCGGTAGCACTCAGGAGGACTGGCGCGGTGCCCACGCCCTACAGGTGTCTCCCCCACCCCATACAGCGCCACGGGCGACGTCTTGCTCGAGTCCCGTTTCCAAAAGCCAAAGCTTTCTTTATATGACCGCGAAAATACATCATGAGGACCCTCGCTTGCAGAAGGGGAGTGAATAAATAACTCTGCACTTAATGCTGTACCTCTATATTAAGAACCATCTGTCTGTTCATTTGAACACACCCCACACGTGTCCCGTGCTGTCATCACTTCCATATGTCTCATTGTTTCTATATTACTCTTCATTATTAAATAATAATCTTCCGATTGTTTATCTTTTGTTATTGAGGTTCAATGTTGTATGATCAGTGACTACAAACTTTACTGAAATGTAATTTAAAGTTTCTAATGCTGCTAATGAAGGTAATGAACATAGTAATCTTATAATTATTTGACATTTCTGAGAACGTAAAAAATGGCATGATTCATTTTCAAAAAGACATTTAAATCTACAGTCTAGGATGATCTTGACTACGAACTCCATTGAGAAGGTATTCAAGATTGTTAAAGCTGCTGCTGATGATAATGATGATGAAAATGAATAAATAATTTTACAATTTTCTACACCAATAAGAAAGTAAAAAGTGACATTATCAGCATTTAAGAAGACATTTGAACCCACAATTTTCGATTCCGCACATTCCGTAGCTTCTGTAGCCAATAGTATCACGTGGGTTGATATTCTTTTGTTGATACAATATATTGATACGAAAAATCACTGCACTACATTCTAACAATGATCTAAATTTTGCGAACATTTAAAATTACATACAAACTTCTCTCTAATTAATAATCATTACTCAACTGTATTAACAGGACTGAAATTAACATTTCCCTTCTCGATTTTCTAGCCAATGCAGACTTTTGGGATCTCTGTAAAACTTTCCATTTCTGATCTCTTTCAATATTCATTACCTGCTCCAACTTATTGTACCTTTTGTCTTTCCATTTCATGTAATTTCTATCGTCTCACTAAATATATTTCGAATAAATTGGCTTTCTCTTCGTAATATGTTTAATTAAATTCCCAGTTTCTTTCATTCTCTGGAGTACCTTTTTCATTATTATTCCTTTTTCGTACATTTAAACTTTTTCATTTCTCTCCACAGCCACATTTCGAAGAAATCCAAATACAGTTTTCTTCCTATCCCATGTCTCAGAAGCATTCCGTGCTTCAATAAAATACGTTTACGTGCAGGCAATTAGGTCATCTCTCACATAAAGAAAGTGGAGTTATAAAAATATTTAATAGTTATCTTTGATTGAAGCGTTGATTGCTGCTCTGAATCAATGCTCAATCATTTAATATTAATAAAATATTCACAATAAAACAACTGATTTATTAATGATCTATAGCCATTCATTTCACCTCACTTCTTGCATTGCTTTTCTCTCTTTTCGTGTTTCATCAACAACCCTTAGTAACCCATTTCACCCGACACCATGGCAACAGTAGATCTACTCGGTGCAACAGAAAGCGATTTGTGGGGCATAAATGCTCCACAAATTGCCAGCGACCACAGGGCTTCTGAACCTCCCCTCCCACGGTCCAATCGCCGGCCTCCGTCGCCACGTGTCCCGCTGCCGCCTCCCGCCCCAATCCATTAATTTTTCCGCGCAACAGGATCGCGATATGCAATTTTAAAGAAGGCGCTAGCGGCGACGCTCGGGCGCTGCGTTCAAAGAGCGTCCGCGAGGCGCGGCTTAAAATGCGGTCGCGCGGAGTCTCACAGGGGCCGCGTTGAGAGCAAAGGAATGAAGAGATGCAATTCGCTCATGGACATTCGCACCCACAGACGAACTTTTAAAGGCGGATTGAGGACCGCTATATGAAGTATTATTTGCACCTTGCTCTTCAACTTTGTAGATTTTCAATGTGGATGGCCGTACCAACTACCGTAGGAGAAACGAGGTGGTTAACATCATTATTATTTTTCTGCCTATATTTCTTCAATATATTATAATTTTTGTTGGTCTTTGAATTTAAAGACATAATTTTTCATTGTATTTACTTTATATTAATTTATGTATTACATGATATATACAGCGCGTTTCGGAAAGTAGTTGTCTCCATCGTCAGGTTTAATTGACAAAATAAATAAATATATTTTAACAATGGTCAGATATAAACAGTGGAATATATTATTAATGCGTCCATTAAAAAAATATTCTTCTGTTAATGTCTGTTATACCGTAATATATTCTGTTTAAAATATTATATTTACTTATTCTATCAATTAAGCCTGACGATGGAAACAACTACTTTCCAAAACGTTGCGCTGTATGTATCATGTAATATATATTAATATAAATCAATTACAATGAAAAATGTTCTGTCTTTAGAATCAAAGACCAAAAACATTGTAATATATTGAAAAAAACGAGGGGGTTATTAACGTTGTTGTTTCTAAAACCCGAACTCTAGTAATATGTCTAGTGGCCCTCCCCACGCATAAGCTGCATTACCTAGAAGTTCTATTTGCTCCTTTATAATTTATTTTACTCACATTGCGATACTAAACGTCCTCCCACCCCTTCAATTCATTTCAAAGAAGTATTTTGTGTTAAGTAGCACCATCGCTGGGCCTTAAAATGACCGTTTATATATACGTTATGTAGATAATGTCATTTATACTTCTTTCAATTAATCTCACGGCTTTTCTATTTATGAGATCAGAAAAAATACCACTCATAAGAGTTCTCGGCTGAGAAGTTACTGTATTACGAACCATCGACGGATTTCACTGAGCCAATGAAAGTACCCCATTCATATGTAAGTCGTACGGCAACAATGACGTCGTGCTGTAATATTTTTATACCTTTTGCCGACTCACCTTTATGACAACACACTAAGGCTCCACCAAAATGGAAAACACAAATAATGATCTTACTTAAAACTATCATTTACAATAAATTCCCTGAAACACTTCTACGCCCATATAACAGCATATCTAGAATTTATTCATACCTGGAAAGTTTCAGATACCTTTTCCATGTTATTTGAGTATGCAAAATGAATGGCTGCAAATATTTTCTTTACGTTTTGCTCAAATTGTATCAATCTTGGGTCTTGTACAAGTTTGAACTAAATATTCCACGTTCGTGACGTCCTTTTGTTACATTTCTGCCTTCTTGGACGATGCGAAGTTCTCGTCCACATACAATTTTCCGTGCGCTTGCCAAAATGCTTCGTTCTATCTCCGCATACCTACTTTCATCCTCGTTACCAAAATTTCAGAAATTCAAATTTAAAATTATTGTTCCATGATATGCAAAACAAAATAACAAACAAAATAAGAAGCTTGCTGTCAAACAAAAATACATACATACATACATATATTATACATTAAAGACATTAATGTACATATACATTAAAGAAAAAATAACGGTCGAAACGATAAGAAAAAAGACCACATTAATTGACACAACAGTAATGGTCCAGAAACTGAAATGAAGTGGGTGTTGACGTCACCAATCCAATCCAACGCACCTCTCATCCAATCCCTCACCTCTCATCCAATCCAATGCAAACACCTAGCAGTACGTTTCCCTATTTTTTAATGGTAATGGTTAAACAAGAGGAACACATAGTTTCTGACTCTCGATTTTATCAAGAACCTTAAAAAATTAATAATTAAGCTATTCGGTTTCTCAACATCCGTTTATAGAAAAGCAGAAACAATCGTTTCGGCGTATGTCACCTTGAAAAAATATTTTTTATAATCAATTTCCTCTCTATTTGACAAATACATCGACTTGAAAATTGCGGGACTTAAAAGAGAATATAAAAACAAAATAAAAGTTATGCTCATACGCGCCGTAAAAAGACGAATTTAGCGTAATTAAATTGGCTTCATTGGCGTAATTAAAGATGTGGTTTAACATGCGAGAGTTCTCGCACGGGTACGCTAGTTAATACATAATTAAAGTACTTTTAAAACTTTCCAAAGCCTCGAAGATACTACATTAAGTTACAAGTATGAACATATATGTTTATAAACATTTATTTGATACATTTCACATTTTATAATACTACTAATTATTCTTTCAATTCGTCAGATAATACTTTGGTTGTTTGAATTATCAAGATAGGATATAAATCTCTAACACTAATCTTTGAGGAACATCCGATGAAAATACAAATACTCTAGTCAAGTATACTAAATACTAAGCATCAGTTGAGATTCAGATCGAAACTCTCTTCGCTGACAAATGGAAATTATAGAGTCAATAACGATCGCAATACATCGTTGTTTCTCATTGGAAATTCCACACATTTATAACACCGTTCGACTGCAATATTAGCGAGTATCACGAGAGAGGAGTCGCGGCAAGGCAATAGCATTTGCACTGCAATTTGAATGATCCAGATAGAACGTCACACATTCAATGTTGCGCCCTAGTATTATATATAAATGCGAATGTGTTTTCGAATATTCGGGTTATCAAAGCAACAGATTCCAAAGCATGTTACATGCATTTATCAAGCAAAGTACAATTCAACTACAGGAAGGCCGATTGAGTTTGATGTATAAAGTAAACGGATTCCAAATATGTTCTCACTAAGCAAGCTACATGAACAGAAATTCACACATTCGGTATTTTTGAAACTGTGGAATGTGAGCGTGTGTTCAGAATTAGTATTATTTGGGCCTGCTTTTCTATTCATTTTCTGAATCTGTTTACAATTAACAAAAAATCGTATCATTTTAATAAAAAACGTTCTGAAAGTATATTATTTCACAACACTATGTTAATGGTGTATTTTTATTGGTTTATTAATGTTGAGTCTCATCGACTGCTGTGGTCATTAATGACTAATACGTATTTCACTGGAAGCATTAAAGGCTCATACAATGCATTGCTGAATACGGGCATTGCTAAACTAAGCGCAAATACTGTTCTAAAAACAAGTTAACAAAATACTAATTAAATATAATTAAAATGTACAAAAAGACTGTCTTGAAAACTTACAAATAGTTTTACTTCAGTTTGCATTATTTCAAAAACGAATTATAACAGAATTTCCCTTGAATATTGATACTGTCTTATGAAAAATGGTACCAAATTTAAATATTGAAAACGCTATTTTGCATTAACAGTATACTGGCAAGAGATCCACAACCTGGTGATTTTTAATGAGCAACCCCAGATCGGATATTGGGTCTAATAATCCTATCACTTGCCTTTCATGAACGAATTTCACTTTCATTACATTCTAATAGCTTCCCTATTGCCTTCACGACACTGATCAATATCCAAAATCAGGATTTCCCCACAGGTAATGGAACTGAGCAGCTAATTTCAGATGGCAATGTGCAACACATTCTAACCCGAAAAACATAAGTAATTGAACTTTTATCACTAAGTAATCACACTTTTATGAACTCGCTGAAACTATGTGTTTTATTTATCTCATATATCAATGTACAAGACCAAACAACTGTACAGTTGACTTAGGAATATGTATGAACATTTGAATATTTCATTTTTGTCAGTCAAGAACATTGTCTTGAAAGGAGCTGACGAAAATAAATATTAGGAGCTGACGGAAATTAATATAAGTGAAAATGTTCCTTTTCTTCTTGATGGTCTTTTTCATTTCACTCGAAATCGGTTTTGTGTATAATATCTTTTTTAATTTGTGGAATATGTAAGTAACAAATTGTTCCTACTGGCTCACGAAATGTAAAGCTGGAGCTATAGGCTCCCAAGGAATGAAGACTGGTACAAAGTATCACATTCAATCCACTCGGAAACAACACTCACGAATAATATGCACTGAACAGGTGAAACACAAAAGCTTCTCGCGGTGAGCAATAAACACCTCATTATCAGGTCACATTAATTACTTTTTTTAAATTTACCTTTCGTGCGTTTCACGATTTACTCGTACTTTTAGCTCTAAAGGAGAGGAAAGACGAATGTAATACTCTAGGCCCTTCTCCACATCTCGAAACTAACAGGTCAAATCAGAAAATGAGAAGGCTGCTAAATTGAAAAGACATTTTCGTTTAGATATAAAAAGCTATTGCGAAGAGGTGGCCGCTCCTCTTATTGACCCCCACATCCGTCCGTCTGCTGTCCTCTCACAAACTCTAAGCTTACCGCGAGCTTTTTCTGAAAATAATATCACCGCAAGGAGTTCACTTCTAAAAGGGCCGATGCAAAGTTCTCAATGTCAGTCACAGTCTGGTCAGTCACAGTCTGGTCAGTCACAGTCAGGTCAGTCACAGTCAGGTCAGTCACAGTCAGGTCAGTCACAGTCAGGTCAGTCGCAGTCAGGTCAGTCACAGTCTGGTCAGTCACAGTCTGGTCAGTCACAGTCATGTCAGTCACAGTCATGTCAGTCACAGTCATGTCAGTCACAGTCATGTCAGTCACAGTCATGTCAGTCACAGTCATGTCAGTCACAGTCATGTCAGTCACAGTCATGTCAGTCACAGTCATGTCAGTCACAGTCATGTCAGTCACAGTCATGTCAGACACAGTCATGTCAGTCAGTCATGTCAGTCACAGTCATGTCAGTCACAGTCACTGTCGATCTGTCCGTGTCCGTCTGTCCGTGTCCGTCTGTCCGTGTCCGTCTGTCCGTGTCCGTCTGTCCGCGTCCGTCTGTCCGTGTCCGTCTGTCCGTGTCCGTCTGTCCGTGTCCGTCTGTCCGTGTCCGTCTGTCCGTGTCCGTCTGTCCGTGTCCGTCTGTCCGTATCCGTCTGTCCGTGTCCGTCTGTCCGTGTCCGTCTGTCCGTGTCCGTCTGTCCGTGTCCGTCTGTCCGTGTCCGTCTGTCCGTGTCCATCTGTCCGTGTCCGTCTATCCGTGTCCGTCTGTCCGTGTCCGTCTGTCTGCCTCTCTCTCTCTCTCTCTCTCTCTCTCTCTCTCTCTCTCTCTCTCTCTTTCTTTCTCTGAATCCCTCCAAACACACGCATACACAATTTCCCTGCCCCATCCCCACAACCTTTCTATTATTTCTAATTTATCGTTTAAATAGATTTCTGGCGCATGAAGTGCTTCAATAGAACAAGAGGAGGAAAAGTCGATTATGACTAGTCATTGGCGCAACCAAGATTTTTCTTAGCGAGGGGCTTTAGACGTAGTGTCCACCCTACTTGATTTTCTCTTATAAGCAATTTTCCATTTACGGTGAAATTTAGATTTATTTTATATGCTAAATTATAATTACTTTTAAGGTATTTAATTGAAATATTGAATTCCTTTCCTTACTAAAGAAAATATAAAAACTACATTTGTAATTAGGTGTCATGTGCTTGTGGAGAGGGGGTTGAATCTCCATGAATCTTCCAATAGGGAGCGTCACTGTCCATAGTGTCTTGCAAATAAACAGATTTGTTTAAAGAACTTCCTGTAAAAATATTTGTTCTAACATAAAATAAAATAAATGCTATCATATTCTTGAGCTTTATTTCAAACTTGTTCAACCAGAAATTTTCAAATAACATTAAAAGTTACCACATTACGGAAATGCCGCGTAATCAGGTTGGCTTCGTGGGACAGGCTATCACTTATTGTCCGCAGCGGCTGCGATGGTCGACTATGGAAATCGGCAAAGCCGAGTGGCTAATGAAGGCAGCTTCTGCCTAGCTCCACCCCGGTGCCCACTCACGGTGGTTGCTAAGCAACGATCAAGGCGCGCCAAGCGTACCCTGTCGAGATACCAGCAAGTGAAGAGCTCCATAACTAAGGAGTTTCCCCATCTTATGCAAAATGTCTTGTAGCTGTGTCAGAATCGGTAGTATGCAATTTAATTATACTCCACATGCAGGGGACTAGCGACAACGATGAATAATGTATTGGTAGTTGTGATTCGTAAATGAGAGTCCTAGGTAAATTTTAGGAGATTATGAACATTAACGTGGTACCAATTTTGAGGAGAATTTGAATGAACATTTTAAAAAGAATTATTGGTCACGCCATGACCACAATATTTTCATTCCTATTTACAAAATAAAACCACTAATGTTCAAACTTCAACGTTTCTGACTTCGTAATTCCACTTTAGCTAAAATTATTCATCTTTTCTGTTGGAAAAATCAGGTAAATTCTAATTCCAGTCGAAATAAAATAAAAATATTCTGTTTCATTGCAGATAATTGTATGACGTGAAACTCAGCCAATACATCTTTAAAAAGCATTAAGTGAGCCTATCACAACAATCGTACTTGCAGAAATTTTTCCTAGAGCTTTTTCCAACCGATTACCCTTTACGTCGCTAGATGGGATGCGGATGCATATTCGACCACAAACTAGACACCAACACTAGCGGGCTCCTCCGATCTGGGATCAGCAGAACGCGAGGCCCTCCGCGACAACACATACAAGATATGAGAGATAGGGGACCAACAACCATGCCCATGGGGAAACTCAAACTCGTGAACTTTCGGACCGTACTCCCTGAGATTCAAGGATAATTCAAAGAATATATTGTTTTTACTTTCTCACTACGGAGAAGAAAGAAAGTTTTTTAATGCTACCCGAAAATACGGCGAATTTTCGGCATAAAAACGAATTACAGGGTCCTGGTAACGAAAAAATGGATAAATTCAGTTGGTAATATTAGAAAAAATCCTCTAATAGGTGGTTTAGCAATAATCCTTATTTTGTGCGACGTTGATACCCAAAATCGAATGACGACAAAACGTCCTTCCGTCTGTTAACTTTCATCCGATTTTCTCAAAAATTGATATTCCACAATTGATCTAACTGATGTCGCGGCCCCTTGAAACCGATATTTTAATTTGGGAGAGTATTTTACATGAAGGTCTGGGACGTTTTCCAAATTTACAAAAAAAAGGGTCCATGGTTTTTAATTAAATTTTGTTGTTGGATAATGTAAAAGACGTTTAAGAGAATGGTACAGGTCTCATTTTCGTTGAAAACTCTGATTTTTCGAAAATTCAAAGTTTTTTCGGCGTACAAGTATGAAGATAGAGATGTTTTGTCTTAATGAAATCTGTTCCTTAAAGATACATTTTGAAATAAGAACATGTTCAGTTTCTCGAAAATTTGAATACTTTTCACATAATTTTTGCGTGAAAATACGTGCGATAAAGTACGTGCTGTATTAGCACCACAGGTTTCGTTATCAGTATCCCTTAACCCACAACGTGCATCCTCACCTCCCTTGCACACACACACCCCCCACGCTCGCATCACCCCGCCGCCGGCTCCAGCTCTGCCTCCTCCTCCCCTCCCCCCGCCCTCCCCGCCGCCTGAGCCCGCGTCCGGCGCTCACGCTTGCATCTCCCCGCCGCCGTCTCCGTCTGCACCTCCCCTCCCCCCGCCCGAGCCCACGTCCGGCCCTCACGCTGGCATCTCCCCGCCACCGGCTTCGTCTCCGCCTCCCCTCCCCTCCGCCCTCCCCGCCGCCCTCCCCGCCGCCTCTCTTCCTGCTGCCTGAGCCTGCGTCCGGCACTCCTACGCTGGGATATCTCCCTGCCGCTGGCTCTGTTCTACCTCTCTCCGCCTCTCTGCTGCTCCTTCCCTCATCGCCCTCCTGCTGCCTGAGCCTGAGGTCTGCACCTCACGCTGACATTCCCGCTGCCGGCTCCGTTCCCCCCGCCTCCTCCTCCGCCTCCTCCGCTCCTCCCTGCTGCCCTCCCTGCTGCCCTCCATGCCACTCCTCTGACGCTAAGCCTCTTCCTTTCGCTGCCTCCCTGTTGCCTCTTCCTCGCTGCCTGAGCCTGCGTCTGGCGCTCATGCATATTTCTGCTGCTGGCTCTGTTCTGCCTCTCTTCTGTTTTTTCTTCTGTTTTCTGTTTTCCTTTTCTGTTTCTTTTCCTTGTTAAGTTTTTCTTTGCTGTTTCTTCTTGTTATGTTTTCTGACAAGCATTTCTTGCAGCAGTTTCTCCCGCTGCCTGAGCCTGCGTCCGGCGCTCATGCTGGACATCTTCCCTCGCCGCCGTCTCTGCTCTGCCTCCCTTCCCTCCTCCCTGCCTCTCCACCTCCTGCCTGAGCCTGCGTCCGGCGCTCCGGCGCTCACGCTGGCATCTCCCCGCCGCCGTCTCCGCCTCCCCTCCCCTCCCCCCCGCCCTCTCCGCCGCCTGAGCCCGCGTCCGGCGCTCACGTCCGCGCGGGATCACAAAGTAAATTAAATCGTTAATTAATTTCTGGAGGCGACGGCTGCGGCTTAGGCCCCTGATTAGTCACGGGCGGTGGCGGGGCGGCAGCGACATCTGGCGCGGGCTCCGGCAATAATTAAATTAAGACACGAGGCGTAAGAAGCAGCGGCCGCGAGGACTTATGTTGACAGACCAAACACCGTTTGCATACGCGCGCGGGGACGCCCATTCCACACACCCTCCCTCGGCGTCTTCAACGTTGGCGTTATCGTGTTCCGTCTCACTCACATCTACCATCACTGGAACTCGCCACTGCGTATCATTGCCGTCAGATATCGCGGCAATATATTGGTGCTTTCGCATTTTCCAGGGTCCGTTGTCATTGTTACCTTCTATATTCTTGAATTCTTAACATTTCAGATTTTGCTTTGATTTTGTTGGTGTTACCAACATAGGTACGCTACATATATGCTAACACCCATATCCATTCTTTCTTCAACCTGTAGCTGTAGGCATAACAAATAACATTGAACATTTCTTTTTCCGCTTCATGACAGTTCGCATTGTCGAAGTAGTTTTCTAATCATAATCACATTCTTCATTGACTAGTTTTGTAGGTATCACCTCCGGAACAGTTCTAGCGTCTATGGTCTGATGTATGATTACAATAAACACGGATCGATCGTAGCAAATGAGTAAAAAGATATACCACCCGATGATCTGCAATTGTCCTCCCCTCCAACAACTTATGGCTGACGAATTCGGATGCAAGAGACCCGGCGAACGGCTGTCACATTGCAGCGGCGGTGATAGGAGGGCAGGCTTTTGTGGAGATCGCTTGAGTCTTCGCCCACCGAGTCCACGTGCATCAAACTTTTACGGGAACCACAGGAACAATTTTCAGACGCACCCACGCTCATGAGAGTGTCCCAGATCGTCCGATATCTACACTACGGAGTCTCTGTAGGTTGGGACAGAGCGACGGTTCAGAGGGCGCGTCCGGCGCTGGCAAAGCGGCTGGCCAGTTAATGTCGGCGGGTGCGGGAGTGAACGCTGATTTCGCAATGCCTTTCTTAAGGGTGCGAGGGCGGGTGGCCGCCAGATGTCTGGCAATCGCCAAGGTCTGCGAAGAGGACGGGGAGGGTACGGGATCCCGGCGCCAAACGCCTCTCCCTAGATGCTGCTTCACCACTACAGGGGGTTTTAGCTCCATGCGTAAGATGGCGACGTCATGCACTAGCAGTCATGTAACGGTGCTTGAATGTATCACGTCTTACCTTAGGTCTAAGATACAACCTTATTCATATCGTTTCATAAATTTAATCATACATTATCATAAATAGTGCACGCCTATACGAGTCTCTGAGGTTACCTTACAAAAATTGCAAAATGACCTCCGATAAACAGAACAGTTTCTTTTTTAAACACGAACAGTAGCGATGATAAAATGATTTTTCTTGCCAATTATTCCTTACCAACATCCATAAAAAATAAAATAAATATTCTAACGATGATATTCCATGTATTAGTGACTGAACTTACTTGGCTATACGGATAATAGCTAATCTCTGTATTAGTGACTATTTAGACTGAAAATTCCAAAAGTATGAAAAGCCTGTAACAAATATTGTATCTCAGCTTTTGGGTCAATCATCACCATCTCGATCAGGTTTTTCGTCCAGTTTACCTGGTTGTTTTAGCAAATGGTGAGATGGCCCCTTGTTTTATTTCTAGACATAAATTAATCTTCATTATCTGGTATGTTTTCCTGGGTTCAGTTGGGAAAATACTTTTTCAAATAATCGTTCTTCAGTTTTTCACTACAGAAAGACGCGAAATGACGTCGAAAGTCAGGAAACACGATTAGCATTATAACGGATAATAGTCAAGATCTGTAGCTGACATGCCTTTTCAAATAGTTTTTTGTATTCGGGAGTGAATGTTTTGAAACCAATTCTTGCCAAAAACGCTTGTTACTACCTGTGCTCATAATTCAACTTACTATGTATATGTGTGGAGCAAGAGTTCCAGAATTGAGAAAACAGGCACGTATAGCACTTCTCTCTATAGTCTGTCGAAGTTGATAACTATTTATGACGATAAATAAATAAACATTACAATAATTACCTCAAAAGTTGGAAAGAATACAGAAATAAAATTCGCGAAAAAGAACTAAACATAATGTCTTCGTTTTAGGTAATGTCTTTTCTCATAACGAACGTTGTTCTTCCTTATATTCTCGAGAACAACCGATTCAAAATCTGCATAGTCATCGCGTAAGATCATAAAATTTAAAAAAATACTTCTTTAATGATAAATATTTGTTTCTACTTGACTCATACCGTGATACAAATGTCTCACCAGTTTTCTAGACTCATTGATATATTATGCAACTTCTTTGCTAACGCTTGAAACGCTTTGTTGGTTATAATGCAAAACGCAATGTCGCAATAGCTAAAGCTCTTTTGAACGGTGTTTCTTAAGACCAAATAACGTCGTTATTTACGTGAGTTCACTTTATGCTTGACAGTACGACTCTCTAATGGTTGGCAAAATATTGTTTAGTGACAGTCTACGCCGCCGTCCGTGACGTCTCATTCAACTGGGAGGTCCTAGTTCGAGTCCTGACGGCGGCAGGATTTTCGACACTAGCTTTTCAGCTAGGTCGAATTCAGTCGCTGTCTGGAGGAGGATTCTAGCGGCCGGCTGCTCTGATTGGTAGTTTTCCGTGGTTTCTCCGATCAATACCAGGTGAATGCCGAAGCAGTACCCTACCAAACAGGCCACGGAGCGCGCGCCATCTTTCCTTCCTCTTCCTTGTTCACTCGTCACTCCTTACACTAACATGCTTACAATAACATGCAGGTCCATTACAAGCCTTGTCCTGCGTGATCTAGAAAAAATTCCGGCGTTTCTGCAAATATCGGCAAGTATTATTTTACATGTCTGATTTGCAAGACGTTAATACTTAGGACGTATTCGATTGATTGAATGTAGTTTAAGGGGGCTTCCACTACTGTGGAATTTGGCGTCCGAAGATGGGAAGGGAAGGGATTGGGAAAATAAGTTGTTCTCTTCATGTAGAATTGTACGCCGTCTTTGTCCTGAAAGGAACCAATAAATGACAAAATTAAATATCGGAATTTACGGACTCGTTTCCGTATGCTTCACAAACTGACTGGTATGTGATCCATCAAACAAATTTCTGGCACCTTGCCGGGTTCGAGACCGTGACTTCGTAACTACGATTACCTCAAAAGCGATCGTAAGTCGCTGGCTTTAAACTCAACGCTACCGATTTTGAAACCTTATAGAATTCAAATTCAGAATTCGTCCTATCTCTTCATTGAAACAATATTTGGTCGCAATAAGCCCCAGCACGCGAGCAGCTCTGAGAGCATAAATGTCAGAATAGGTTGTGCGTGAAGATCGGGGCGGGGCAGGGGGGGAGAGCGACGCAAACGCCCCTCGACCACGGCGCAGCTGCCTGCTCCCACGCCTGCCCCGCAGCGCCCCAAGCCCCCCCCCCCCGCCCACTTACACCGCGCCCTCTCGCCCTACCTCCCACGCCCGCCACGCCCACGTACGCCGCGTCCTTTCGGCCTACCTCGCCACGCCCACATACGCCTCGCCCCGCCTCGGTATCTTTAAGGATTCATCATTAGTGCGATATTATCGTTGTACAATATTGTCATAGACCTTAATCTAGAGTAATTAACATTCAAAAGTTAATTCAGAGTATTTAAAGGTAAATACGCGTTCGATTTCATAAAAGCTTTTATGTTCAACAAAGGTCTTCTTTTGTCATGATATCCTCTAATACGCGCTTCAATTTTTACACCTAACACTCAGTCAAATGCCGGCTCTGCGCATCAATTGATGTTCTTGTGGTGCCTCTTTCCGGGAGGTCCTAGTGTTTCAGTCCCGACAGTGGCAGGATTTTGAAACTACATATCCAGATCTACAGCTAGGTCGAATTCAAACGCTGTCTGAAGGAGAATTCCAGCGACCGGCTGCCTTGATCAGTGTTTCTTCGTGGTTTCTCCGATGAACACTAGGCGAATGTAGAAGCAGTACCCTAACAAACGGGCCACGGACCGTGTGCGATCTTTCCTTCCTCTTCCTTGTCCTATTCTCATTCGTTATTTACACATACAGTCACACTTGCATTCATTGCACTACCACACGTACCGGGAGACCATCGGAAGATTGGAGCTTGTCCCAGCTAGGGCGGTGTCCCGCTGCTGGGTTTGGTTTGGTTTTCTTTGTGTGTGTGTGTGTTTCCGGGCGCGTCAACTGCTTTGGTCATTAGTCCCGTTAGTATAGTGCATGTTTGTTTCTATGGAGATGGCGGTGGTCTTCCCCAGCTGGATGGCGAGATCCGACGCCGACCTACCGTCGGCTAGTGGGGTTTCCCCCTAACCAAGACTCTCCCACTAGCGGGGCACCGCCCCAGCCGGGACAAGCTCTAAGCTCCCGACCGGTCTCCTGGAATATGTGGTAGTGTAGTGCATGTTAGTGTAAGTGTGTGTGTAAGGGAAGAGGACAGGACAAGGAAGTGGAAGGACAGATCGCGCGCGGTCCGTGGCCCGTTTGATAAGGTACGGCATTCGCCTGTTGTTGATCGGAGAAACCACGGAAAATTACCGATCAGAGCAGCCGGCCGCTAGAATTCTCCTCCAGACAGCGACTGAATTCGTGACATCAGTTGATGCACTGAGCTACCGCTCCCTGTCCGCTGCTGGGAGATACATGATTGGGGAATATCCCGCAAGCCGACGGGTAGGTCGGCGACGTATCTCTGCATCCAGCTAGAAATTTCACCGCCATCAACCGCCATAAAAGCATGCACTACACTTACGGGGTTAATGATCTTACCAGTTGCAGGGCCCTAAATCAATCAAACCCAGTCAAATGTTTTAGAAGTACAAAATGGGATTAATGAAGTGAAAGCTAATAAACCTTTTCGTATTTAGTCGCTCTTCGCATTTGAACAAGAGCTCCGCTGCCGCGTACTTCCTCCAAGTTCTTCCCTCTGCTAACGCAGCAGACTGAGGACGCCTGGAGAGCTATCTTCCACGCGGCGCAGGGCGGCTATCCCGCAAATAAATCAGCACATTTGCACGTCCCATTACGCCATTCCCTTTGAAGGGAACTTCTCGGCGACAAACCTCCAGACGCCGCCGCCCCGCCCTGTCCCGCCTCGCCCCGCCCCGCCCCGCCCTGCGCCGCGCCGCGCCGGGCCAAGCCTCCTCAGGGAAAGCGGCGGGGAGGGCGACGACGATGGCGAGGGAGAACGGTTTGCTCCTCGTCGCCCTTTTAGCGCTTCGCCCACGCCACCCCACGCCATCCCATAAAACCACCTAAACCCCCACACCTCCCCATGCAACCCCACGTTTCTCCAAGTAATCCCACTCAACCCCATAGAAGTTCACGCCTCTCTACGCGTCCCCAAGCAATACAACCAACCACGTACCACCCTGCGCCACCCCTCGCCTCGCCACCGGGAGCGGTAGCTCAGTGCATCAACTGATGTCACTGCAGCGCCTCTGACCGGGAGATCCTAGGTTCCCTCTCCCCACGGCGGCAGGATTTTCGACTCTAGCTTTTCAGCTAGGTCGAATTCAGTCGCTGTCTGGAGGAGAATTCTAGCGGCCGGCTGCACTGATCGGTAGTTTTTCGTGGTTTCTCCGATCAACACCAGGCCAATGCCGGAGCAGTACTCTACCAAACGGGTCACGGACTGGGCGCGATCTGTCCTTCATCTTCCTTGCCCTCTCCTCTCCACTCACACACACACACGTACACTAACATGCACTACACTGTCACACATGCCGGGAGACCGGTCGGGAGCTTAGAGCATGTCCTGACTGGGGCGGTGCCCCGCTGGTGGGAGTGTCCTGGTTAGGGGAAAATCCGACTAGCCGACGGTAGGTCGGCGCCGGATCTCGCTATCTAGCGGGAGAAGATCACCGCCGTCTCCCGAGAAAAAACATGCACTACACTAACGGGACCAATGACCAAAAGCAGTTGACGCGCCTGGAAACACGAAAAAATCAATCAATCACACCTCCCCATGCAACCCCACGCTTCCCCAAGTAATCCCATTCAACCCCATAGAACTTGACGCCTCTCTACGCATCCCCAAGCAACACAACCAATCACGCGCCACCCTGCGCAACCCACGCCCCGCCACCCCACCACACCCCGCGCCACCGCACCCCGCGCCACGGCACGCCGCGCTGCGCAACACCCCTCAGCACAACGCAACACTACGCAACACTACGTAGCCCCACGTGAATCTACACAACCCCCAACATATTCGGCGGAAATTTCAAGACAAGCATGTATCAATGAGGAAGTATTCCGTAAAATGGAGATGCCGACGTGAAAAACAAGCGCTTCTTATTCTGAACATTCATTTTGAATAATTCCTTTTTGGGGGTAAAAGTTTTAATGTGAACAAATAAGACTTGAATTAACTTATAATTGTGCAAAACATTTTTGACATTTTAACAATATCTTTGATGCCTTCCCACCATTGAATCTCCCCCTCATAACTGAGCCCCTACTGAGGCGCCTCCACCGCCCCCGTCCGCTCCTGTCATCCATCACTACAAGCGCAGTACCTTAAAGAAGATACCGAGATGTGAATTTCCAAGCACATCGGTCTGTGAGGGGATTTATCATCACAGAACGCTCAAGCCAGAGACAGCAAATTATCATTTTCAGTGACAGTCACGGTGCAGTCCTACAGAATACAGGAGTCTAGAAGGCACTTCTTTTGGTAATGAGACAACTGATTTTGGTAATGATGACAATGCATCCTCTCAAGGACTAAGTTCCATCTACTGATGTACTGTCGTAATGACGCATATTCTCCTAAAGGCCATAAACTCATCATTTGCTCTATTAATTACAAGTGCTAAGATATAAGAAACTATGCTGAATTCAGTTCTCAGAATTTATTTTGGACGAAATATCACCGGTTTAATAAATTCTTAAGTGATCTCTTGGGATGAATAACAATAATAAGCGGAATTGTTAAACTACGCTTCCTGCAGCAATGGAAATTATCCAATGCGAGACACCACGAATTCCTAGGCGGGTGACCATCTGGTAACCCCGGTTATTAACGACGCCAAGCCCTTGACCGAAGGGATAAAAAGCACCGACTGACAACGTGACGAGACGTGACAAAAAAACTTAAGGGAGGATCACTACACGCGCTCAATGACCAACAAGGGTTTAGAGACACGTTGCGTTAATGAAGACGCATTAATAACAATAACAATAACGACAATAACAACAATAACAACAACAATACCCTCAACAACGATAAAAACAACAATGATACCGGGAGCGGTAGCTCAGTGCATCAACTGATGTCACTGCAGCGCTTCTGACCGGGAGGTCCTAGGTTCAAGTCCTGACGGCGGCAGGATTTTCGACACTAGCTTTTCAGCTCGGTCGAATTCCGTCGCTGCACTACCACATATTCCGGAGCTTAGAGCTTGTCTCGGCTGGGGATGTACCCCGTTGGTGGGAGAGTCCTGGTTAGGAGGAAACCCCACAAGTCGACGGTAGGTCGGCGCCGGATCTCGCCATCCAGCGGGGGAAGATCACCGCCATCTCCCGAGAAAAAAACATGCACTACACTAACGGGACGAATGACCGAAGCAGTTGACGCGCCCGAAAACACAAAAAATCAATCAACAATGATAATAATAAGAATGATAACAATAACAACAGTAGCAGTAACAATGACAACAATAATAACAATAATAAATGCATTATGGGTCAGCAAATTGATAGCCAATGTCACCTATATAAATCTACCAACGAGTCAATCCAGTATATTTGCTGTGGATGCCCAGCATTGGCTCAAACAGAATATTGTGACAAACAACTGCGTCGCCAAAGTAATTTATCAGATCCTTGCAAAAAGATACTCGACAGTATCTAAATTTGACTGTGTTGTTTGTTTTGTTGTTATGTTGTACTTTTACAATTACGGTAACTTCTGTAGTGTTCAGAGTTGATTTAAAGTTGAAGTTTTTCTTGAACTAGAAGATTTCAATAGTTATCCTGTAAATTTTCAGCAGCACTGGACTTACTCCTTTTGAATACAATAAACTCTAAGGAGTGCTCCTAAATGTTTTTGCAAACGATGTATGATTGGATTTTTTTTATATCTCGTTAGAATTTTGAGAAGAACATCTCTCAACCTTTTTGGCTCGAAGTGCTATGAAACTGTTTTCAGTGCATGTGTGTTATGGTGCCACGATATATTAACTTGGCTTTATACAGCAGCAGTTCATGATAGGAGAAGACAACTTACGAGCCTTCCGCGTTCTGGGTTTTTAGTCATTGATAAAATGGATAACGATATCAACAATGTGCTTATTTGAATGTATGTTATTTTACGATAACCATGATGGTATTAATTACAAAGCTTCTCCCATTTGTCTACAGAGTGTGAGAGGAAGCGTCTAGCCGAGTACTGTCAGTTTCGCTGTGCCAGACGGTTACAGAACGTCGAACTCAACACATCGGTCGCCTCTGCCGTCTACGCAAGCACACCGTCCTCGTTTTCTTCTCATCAATCGCCTATTGTCTCCGGCGTCTCCTGCTCCCCCTCCACGCCCTATCGCCCTCACGTAGCTTCTCGCCCTCCCGCGCCATCGCGCCCTGTCGGCATCGGAACACCCTCCCACTCAGCAACCGCCTCCCTCCCTCGCGGCCGGGCGCGCCCTCTGGGGAGTTGCACGTCGCTACCTAGCAGCCCTCCCCCACTCGCCGCCCCGTCCCGCGCCGCCCGACCTGATAATCAAAGCAATTAAGTGTTGCAAAAGAACAACCACTTCGTTATGAAGGAGCCGGCGCCGCGCGGCGCTGCCAACTTTCAGTAACAAATTATTTAGCTGACAGCCCGCCCGCAGGTGGCACGCGTAAAGGAATCTGCCACTAAAGATTAATTGCGCAGTGCACCACAAAAAGAGCAACGAAAGGTGAGGCAGGGGAGGCAACCACTCGAGGCGTGTAAACTCCTCGAAACAGACAAAAGACGAACAAAAGAACGGCGTTCCAAGACGCGACCCCGACGGCGCCCACCACCGCCCCCGCGGCCGCCGCCTCAGCAGTAGTGCAGACGCCCTGCGCGGAAGAAAAAAAACGAGCGCAAAAGACAAAAGCAGCGCCAGATAAGAACATCTGAAGGGGGAGGCGCGGCGCCGCTAAATAAAATTACCCGCCGCCGACGCGGCGCGTCCGTTCGCAGCTCCGTCGCCAGATAGCGCGCGCGAGCGCGCGAGCCTTCTTGGGAGAAAAATACTCGAAAAGCTCCCAAGAAAAAGGAGGTGGAAATGCATTTACATGGGGAACAAACACACACATACACCGGAGGAGAACGGTCGGGCTGGCGGGCGGACGGGCGGGCGGGTGCGGGAAGAAAAAAGGCCGCGAGAGGACGAAGGTGGCGCGCCAAAAAAGAAGAAAGATCGTGGAAACGGATATTTCTCTGTTCCGTCAACAGGGGGCATTAGTGTCGCGCGTGACGGAGATTAACGGGCGGGAAGAAGAACGTTTTTGCGCCGGCGAGAAGGCGCGCGCGTCGGTGAGACGGCTGGTGGGGTGGGGCGGGGATGGGGACGCCGGCGGGGTCGGGGAGTTTAGGGAGAGGGCGAGGGCGAGGGCGAGGGCGATGGCCGTGACGAGGCGACGGTGGGGCGAGTGGTGGCGGGTGCTGGGTGAGGCGGGGGCGAGGGCGAGGGCGAGGCGAGGGCGAGGGCGAGGCGAGGGCGAGGGCGAGGGCGAGAGCGAGGGCGAGGGCGAGGGCGAGCGAGGGCGAGGGCGAGGTGGCGAAGGCGAAGGGCGAGGGCGCGGGGGCGAGGCGAGCAGGGCGAGGGGGCGAGGCGAAGGCGACGGTGGCGGCGCGGGTGGCGCGAGGGCGGAGGCGACAAGCGAGGGTAAGGTGGGGAGCCAGAAGGAGCGGGAGGGTGAGGGCAAGAGCTGGGACAGGGATAGGAACGAGGCGACGGGCGAGGGCGAGGGTGAAGGCAACGGTGGGGACGCTGGCGAGGGGCGAGGAGCGTGGGCGAACGTAGGGTGGGGTGGAGAAGAGGGGAGAGGCGTGGCGAGCACGGGGTGGGCCGAGGGCGGAGTGCGATGTTCTGTGGGGCGGGGACGGAAGCGAGGGAGCGGGGAGCGGTGGCGACGGTGGGGGGGGGGCGGCGACTGATGGCGCGGTGCGGTGGGGGACGGGACGAGGCGGCACGGAGTCTGAAACAGAGGGCGGTAGCGGCGACGGCGACGGTGGGTGGGGAGGCAGGGTCGGCGGAGGCGGAGGCCGGGCGTTGGGGCGGGGCGGGGGAGGGGCGGGGGCAGGGCGGGGGCGGGGCGGGGGCGGGGCGGGGGCGGGGCGGGGGCGGGGCGGGGGCGGGGCGGGGGCGAGGCGGGGGCGGGGCGGGGGCGGGGCGCCGCCGGTGATAAGGAAGCGCGGGAGCATCCATTACAGCGCCTTCTAATAACGCGACGCGCAGACGGCGGCGCTGCGCGGTTCGCGAGTGGATCTCCAGGCGGCGCAGACCGCACGGGGAGATGCGAGATTTCACAGGAAGGGGAGACGATGGGCTGCGGGTCATCTGCGCTTGGCGGCTCGTGATGATATCAGATTTGAAATTCTACAGAATGCGCTACCTTTAAAGCTTTCTTTCTTCCTTAATTCTCAGAATACTTAACTCACCTATTTTATGTTTAAATATGACAGAAAATCGTTGGGTAAAAGAATACTCCATCAAATCGCTCTTCAGCCACGCCTCGATTATACCGTATAGTGTCCATTCAATGAAACATCTTTGATGCAAAACAGTATTTTAGAATAAAAAATTTCTCAATTGAAGTCCAAGAGGACTACTTTTAATACTCTGATCATAAATACGTTTTATACTTTGGTTGTCGTTGTTTTTTTTTGTTATAACTCGCAAAAGTACTGTAGAAGTATCAACTCCTCGTATATTATTATATTCGAGCCGCTGTACCCCGTATTTTCTTTACATTTTAATACGTAACTAGAGGGAAAGACGCAATACCAACCTTGCCGAATAAACAACCAGCCTAGTGCAGCTGCACAATCATCGGTCCACTGTGTCGCTCAGGGCCCGCTGGCAATCGCGGGTCGGCGGGCGCCGGCAGCTGCCGGGACAAATCTCCTTCCCCTTCCCGCCGCCGGCGTCGCGGGGCGGGGTGGGGCGGGGCGGGGCGGGGCGGAGCAGGGGCCAGGGTTCGGGCAGGGGCCGGCGTCGGGCAGTGCCGCCATTTGCAATGCAAACGGGGCGGGGCGGGAGAGGCCGCCTTGGAAATGTATGCGGGCGGATGGAGGGGGAGTCGCCCACAGCGCGCGCCAAGACGCGGCTCCGAGCCGAGGGCCCTTGGCCGTCACTGACCGCCGGCCCCGCCCACGCCGTCGCCCATGTCACCTTCGGCCACTCGCCTCCCTCATTTCGAGCTCCGAGGGGCAGCGTGACGTTCGATCAAACCTAGCGAAGAAATCCTCTTCTACGGCAGGCTCTATGAACACGGCTGGCTTTCCCGCTCTGCAGCCCCGTTGTATGTCCGTCGCCGCGGTTCCGATTCTGGATTGCGCCAGACTTTTGTGAAACGTTAAAAAAATAGTACCTAATGTTACATTCTCTCCAAATCATTACAACATTCGAATACTGCAATTAACAAGACTAAGACAAGGAAGTTCTGGTATATCCTTCGTTTTAGATAAAATAAGGAAGAGTGAGAAGTGTGTGTGTGTGTGTGTGTGTGTGTGTGTGTGTGTGTGTGTGTGTGTGTGTGTGTAACCATATAACAGTACAAAAAGTTATATCTAATATTTGATAGTTTATTCCGTCTTATTCATATTACTATATATTATTTTAGTATCATCTGCTAACTATAATGATCCTTCCCAAGTATTTGTAATTACATTTCGAGGCACAAGTCTTGACAGCAGAAAGGGTATGCCTGTATTTTTAAAATTTACCACTATACATTCCGAATGGCTTGTAGAATATTCTCAATAAAATACTTTTAAAAATATTCAATAGATATACAGATCTGTCAAATGATGATAAAAAAGTATTTATGTGGAAACAGTTTCTAGTCTTTCGATAGTTCAGCACTTTCAAATATGTTTGGGGGAAAAAACTAACACTAATGGAGTAACCTACTCTCTATTGTACTAACATCGAAACAAAATGTCAATAAATACTTTGTTTACTTCTACCTTGATCTCTTCAAATGACAAGTTTTCAACTCACAAAATCGAAAAATGTAAGTTGTTAGTGTGACAAGATTTCTGCTACCAGTAGAACAAAGGCGTGTTACATTTTGACATAATTTTACCCCAAACGACTGAAACTTCAGTTGTAATCGAATCATTTAAAGGCTCATTGTAATATTACGTATAAGAAGCTTTGTAAAATAGTCACTGTAATAGACCGAGCAAATCCAAAATCAGACTTGACAAATTTGCAGTTCTTAACGGCGCAAATTCTTAGTTTTTTAAGAATATATATATATATATATATATATATATATATATATATATATATACACATAGTAAATGTGCCTTACATTTGACGCAAATTCTTAAGAAACTAAGAATTTTGAAATGAGATAATCTTAGGTATCTGTATTTACACTTTCATATTGGTCTAATCATTCACTCCGCAAAACTTACTTTCTGTCATCATTTACTTTTACACTAAACTATTTTGATCTCCTATTAGTTGATGTAATAGCTTGTTCGATCCTCCTTGTCACAAGAACTCGAATGCGGCACTGAGAAGGTAATTTTATCTTCTTCAGAAAGTAGCCTTGGATGCTACATGAGAAACAAATTAAAGATGTCTCATGAACTCGGAATCATTTTATAAGCAAAGGATTTCAGGAATTGTAAAAAAATAAAACGAACACAAAATATTTCTCAATTTATTATTGATAAATAAAAATAAATCATGATTATCACCCTCCTTAATATTGGTTTTGCAAGAATAAATGAAAAATGCTTTATTTTTTAAAAACATCACTTCCAACACATTCCTCTAGAGTTTCATTGATCATTTCAGTAATTTTCTTTCTATAAAGATCGTCCGTATTGAATGAATAAGTTACCTCTGGAGCCCTATCGTGCAAAAAGAATCTTTCTAATTCTTCCGGAGATTGCACTTTCCTTATATTATCTCCTGAAATGAGAGTAACAGGATAGTAAAGAGTTGCCATTATCAATCCAAGGTTCTTATAAATATCACACGATTCTTTGAATTCCTTCCACGACAATATTTCTTCGGGGTTTAAACCATGATCTTGGAGATTCTTCGATAACTGTTCGTAGTACACAGTCAAAAGCTGAAAAGTGTGCTGTCGACGAAATTCTCTGTTGCCAGAAAGATATAAAAAACACATAACGTCGTTTGCGGGGGGTACGTAACGGGTTAACTGGTAATCTACAATCCTTGCATCCACAGGAACATCGCCTTCATGACGATACAGGAAGTTGTCACGTTTGACATCGCCTTGACTGAGAGCATTTCTAAAACGTTTGGATGGTTTTTCTAGATCATATACCGTGTTTATAAACGTTGTCACTTGATCTTTCACCTTCATTGTGCACTCTTTGCCGTGAATTAGATCCACGAGAAGTAATATTGAGTCAATACTGACGTTCATCAATTTTGTTCCGTGATGGTCTGGCGCATGAATGAAAAGCGTCTCCTCAAAAATTTCAGGAAACATTGTGTTAAGGTGATGCGTAGGAGAAGACTGCTTTTCCTCGAAGATAATTGAAGCCGCGTGCATGTTGGCAAATGCCTTCATACTCACGGCGAAATAGTTGTAGCCGAAAGGGTCGCGCATGGAGAAGTGGCGAAATCCTTGTTCAGCAAGATCCTCCTGTACTATCACATCTGATCGCACGTAATAGCAATTGCAGGCCCAAACCATATTCTTCCCTCCATCTTTGAGGACAGCTCGTATTTTATCGAAGAGGAACCCCAAGGTGGCCCCTTCTTTCTTATATGCTTTGAATAACTGCGTAACGCTCTCTTTACCTTCTTCTATCTTCGGTTCAACTTTCACGAAGAAATGAAAAACTTTTTCGCATTTTTTTGGTTTGTGAAGACGTACCGTGATATCCGCAGTGTAGTGGTCGCCAAGAAATCCACCTGTGGAGTTATGTGGATTCAGTTTGTAGCTCAGCACCTCGAAGTCTTTGCTTTCCAAACGTTTTTCCATAACGCGAATCCATTCCTCCCGCGACAGAATCTCCTCAGCCATAGTGAAGAACACAAACTAGACTGAACGAACCTGAGTAGAGCTGATTAATATACTCATGGTATCATGTCATTGCGTTATTCTGCTGTGCTGATAGCAAGGTCTTAGAAATGATGACTTCTTATCTTAGTGTCTTCAACGCATGTATTCGATCCATACTGGAAGAACTAAGTCGTGAAGCTGCACCGTTCAGTATTCTCTTTCATCAATCACAAGTATGTCTTTTATATGACACTTTAAATATTTTTATAATGGTGTGCGAGTATGTTTCGAACGCTTCTATTGGAGAAGAAGAAGTTTCACATTCAGACAAGCCACACATTCAAGGTCTCTTGAAATCGTCTACAAATAAATACATATGTTATCTTGGCACACTCCATTTCCAATAGTAAATAATGAAGTGTCTATTATGAAACAACGGTGCTTATTCTTATCTACTTTCATATTACGTTTGCCACTTTTGTATATCAGACGAAATAAATCACTTTATAATCTACATTACATGCAAAATTCATCTCAAATTGTCTAGCAAGTCATCCCGAGTAAATTACGAAAATACTTGTTACGTCAGTTATGTCACAAATTACGAGCTAGTTGACTCTTCCTTTAATGTATACGTGTATACGGATCAGTGAGTTAACAGCTCACGGTAGTGAAACAGCAACATGTCTAAATGTCAATCTTTAGTTTACGTTTAGGTGTAAATTCTATTCTATACGAATTAGTCTCGTTACGGAAGATAGATTCATTCTCATGAGATATTGTGAGACTGAGCACGCTTTATAAGGATGCTTTTTTTCAATTTTCTAAGATGAAACATAAATATTTTATTTATGTATTACCTTACTTAAATATTTATTTATTCTAGATTTACTCTATTATGGAGCAATGAAAATTGGACATGAAAGTTTCTTTCGTTCAAATACAGAGTATAATAGTTTCTCCGCGCATGTAATGTTTATAAAATACTGTTCATGAAACATTACATTGTATCTTCGTCATTTTTCATTGATTCCTCTGAAACCATATTAAGTATCCGAAAAGTCCATTACGTGCATCGACGCGTATGTTGCTCTCAATATTTGACGAGATAGATCAGGTGAGCTAGATCGGAAAAAAATCCTCGAAAAGAAATATAATTCGTTACCGCAGGAAAAGGAAAGAGTTATTTAAAGTTTACAAAATAAATTATATTTCAAATCATTCATTAAATAAGTTTTTAATTTCCACATTGATAAAAGCTATTATTTTAATTTCTGTCACTTACACATCAACCACTACATAAACAATTTTACCCCATCGTTTTATTTCCTCTATTGCGTTAATACATTAATGAAATAAAATAAAATATTTTTAATTGTGTTTTCTGGGCTTCGCAACATTTACACATGAGGACACTTGTGGAGATCAGGCATACTTTGATGGTAAAGAAGACATGAAATGGAAAGCCAAGTTAATTCGTCTCTCTCCTGACGTGAGGCACGAATGTTTCTTTAAGTGAACAGAATACAATAATTTTTTGATGAAAGATAGAATAGAAATATTGGTAATATCTTTGATCGAATAAATATCAAATATCGGTTTTCAATAAATTTTTCTGCCAACTATTCATCATCAGTACTTGTATGCTCATTGATCATTTTTCTATCACCATTCCTCACTAGAATGTTCTCTTCAGTTTTCATGTTCTCGCAACGTAGTGTAGAGAAAATAATGAAGCGTAAAGAAACTTGTCGATATTTTGATTTAGAAGTATGTTTTGGGGATCTATGTTCCCGAAAGATGTTTTTTTTTATCAAAACCTTGGTGCGTCGACGTCTCCGTTTGTCTGTGGACAGCTCTGAGCCCCAAAACCATTCACAGTATATTCTCCAAAATTCATATTCCCCAAACCATTAGGGCGCTCCCAGAGAATTTGAAAAGCATTTTTGAATTTTTTGAGAGTACCTTACATAAAGCTATTTTGAAAATTTTCTCAAAAACAGTTTTCTCTTCAGTCTTGCGTGTGAATAGAGTGCAATGCACAAAATAATACCGGAGCACCATTTTAATTTTAATTTTTTGATTTGTCAAAAATCATGTGTATTTTTTAATATCTCTTACGTTGTTCATATTTATATTATTACTGTATTTTATAATTTAATAATTGTATTATATTATTATTGTGAGCACAAATACTTCAAATGATCTCCCATAAAGTTATCCGAAGCTCAAATGTTAGTATCTATCACTCAATTTCATCGATATAAATAATACAGGAAAGAAAAATAAGCCATAATGTAGTTGGACATGATCAATAAATATTAAGTTCTACATTTTCTTAAGTTACTTATTTTGAGAAAATTTTTCATTCATGAGTGGGAGATTAACAGCTTTAAAACAAAAGAAATGTTGTCGGTGTGTTTGTATGGCAACTAATGATGTTAACTATCATTGAAATAAATAAGCAACGTTTCAAAGCACATTTTTGGCAATGCATGTATGGGGCAGACAAGCAAGGCTTGATGAGACACCTTGTGGCATACGTTTTCCGGTGACCGCAGTTATATGCTCCACATATATTGAAGTGCATTTGAGTGAATGTGTGCGTAGAAAGAAAAACAACAATGAGTAAATCCAGGAATGGATTTTCCGTGTGTAATACTCTTGCCCCATCCTCTTGCCAGCTCCCATCTATCGCGACCCTAAGTACATATTTTTGACATTTTATCAATTTTTCGGTTTCCTAAGAGCAGAAGCGAAATATTTCTTGAAGAATGTTAAAGAAGAGTAAAACCTAGTTCTAAATAGCAATTTTCATTGAAAAATTTGGAGCCGTTTTTAAGAAAATGACGTTTAAGCGTTCCTGTAAATGCGAAATTTGAAAGATTTTTCTCAGAAATTTTTTGAGTTTTCGAAAAACTTCATTTAAAGTCATTTAAGTCTAACTCACAAATGCAATAGTCTTTACAAGTTGCTGGAAATGTGCGTATTAACGGCGTGAGAGATATTTAAAAAAAATAGATTTCAGTAATTTTTGAAGAAAACAAAAGAATACTGCAAACTGATCTTTGTGTCATATTAAACAGTGCAATTAGCACTAACATTGGCGAATAAATTAAGGAACATTTTGGAGTAATTTTTGAGAAAATGGCGTTAGAGTGTTTCTGAAAATGTGGAACTTTGTATTCATCAATCACTGAGTTCATCATTTGCTTCAACTGTAAACATAAATGATAGCAATGCGTGTTGTTGATAACATCTGCTTTTAACATCTGCTCCACCAACATTTGCTTTAGATCTTCAAGCATGTGACGACTTTTCATACAGTTCCTTGCCATTCCCTCTCAAGTCACCCTGCCAGTGGGCTTCATCTCGCCTGAGGTCGCTCAGGGCATCTAATCATGTGATTGCTGTACCTCTCATTGGGAGGTCTTAGGATTCCAGACCCGATTGTGGATTTTAGACACTAGCTAGATAGTTATGTTAAGTTCAGCCGCTGTCTAAGGGAGAATTATAGCGTCGGGCTTCTCTTCGAGTTTTCCGTGATTTCTCCGATCAACACTAGGCGAAAGCTGGAGCAGTATTCAATAAACGAGCCACTGACTGCGCGCTATCGTTCCTACCTCTTCCTAGATCTATCCTCATCGCTTACTTACCCTTACGTTTAAATGCACTACAGTACCACACATATCGCGAGACCAGTCGGGAGCTTAGATTTTATTCCGACAGGGGCGGTGCGCCACTGGTGGGAGACACCTGGATAGGGAAAATCCCACAACTCGACGTATCGGTCGGCGACAGATCTCACTATCCATCGCGGGAAGAACGCCGTCACCTCTCGTGATAAAAAAACATGTTTACACTTACTGGGACTAATCATCGTAGCAGTTAACGCGGTCGGAAACACGAAATAATCAATCAATCGACTTCTTCGTCAATTTGCACCAAAGCACGCTTCTGTAACTCCAGCTATTCGGTCCCTCTCACAACCCCTTGACTTTCATTAGGTCGCATCTCCATCTGAGCCACCATCACTTCCCTTTACTTAATGAAACATTTCGTTGAGAGATAAACTGCTTTTATCTCATTTACTTACGATGTGCTTGTAGCAAGGCTTAAAAATTCTGTACAAGCCTTTATACCATATGAATATTGCCAGAGTCAACAAAATTGGCTAACGTATATTTTTTGCAAAACTCGCGATTTTTTAAAACAAACATTTTTATTAATTTTTCTTGCTGTATTATCATCATGATTAAGAAACGTTTCTTTTGAATGTATTCCTGCTTGTTATGTGGATCAAGTAAGTAATGTAAAAAGTGCATTCTGCAGTATGAACTTAACACTTTTTACTTACACCTACCTACCAAAACGTATTACTAAACCTGCGCTATTAAAAATGAATAAAAAGTTTAACGGAAAAATTATTTTTACATGTATACTAACTGTTATTACTCGAAAATTCTGTTTTCAAATAATTTCTGAAATAACTTTCTCACCATACCGGAAAATTACTAATCTGGTGTATGAGCGAACAAAAGAAAAGGAATGTAGATGTTTCATTATTGCTGATATGTTTCTTAAACAATGCGAGTGATTAATTTCTATCATTAGGGTTTGAAGCGACAAGACGTTGCGCTTCTCACACTTAAAGACCGAAATGTGACTAATGATGTGGTGTAAATAAAACTGTATGAATGATGATGAACGGATCCTTTCTGACTCGTTGGCGAATGTTGGAATTAGTCACAGGGCAAATTACGCGTTGTACATAATGAGTTGTTTTATGTAAACAGCGAAGGTCGATGACCGTGAAATCGTCGCAAACTCGTAGAAGGGGTAGAAATGTATCAACTGAAGTGTAGCAATGTTAGGTTTGGCGCATTTGTGTAAGTAGATGTGTATGACTGAAACAAAGATCTTGAAAGTACACCCACGGTCTCTAGCTAACTTCCTAAACTTACCGCCGGAAGTCTAACCTCGGATTACATAATGTCAATACCATAAGTATGCTTTGAAGCTGATTCGAATTTTATTTCTAACACACGCAAATAGAGACATGTCTAGATTTACAAAAACCGTGTTTTTCCTCTGACTTATAAAACTCCCAAAAAACAAAACTATTATCCCCGGCCCCTTGAATTGTGCGAGCGTGAAAACCCCAGCCGGAAACGTGTTGGCCCCGAGCAACGCACAACGTCCCGCGCCTACCGCGCTCTCACGGCGCCTGCAGGTGACCCGCCCGCGCTTGTTCAGCCGGTGTCGACGAGGCCGGTAGACGCTCCGTCTCTCGATTCACGGCACGTCTCATATTCCGTTAAATACGGTCGACACTCCAGATATAAAGGATAACCCGCCCTCAGCTTCCGCCGCCGTCGCCGCGGTCTCGGCGTAAGGGGAATCCCCTTTTCCCTCAAATGGTGTGATGCCACTTTCGCGAGAGCTCTGGCGGCGCGCCGGCGAATTAATCTCCCTTACGGCGCGAAAGGAGTGGGAAGGGACGGGACGCAGCGGGGCGGGAGATTCGGGACGCGGCTCGGCAGGGCGATCCGATGCAGAACGGCGCGGCGCTAAGAGCAGGACGGTTTGCAAAGAGATGGGAGGGAGCGGGGTGGAGCGAGATGGATTCGCGCGGTGAGACACGAGAGAAACAGAGTGAGGAAGAGCGGGGCGCAAGGAACCGGGCGAAGTGGCAGGTTGTGAGGCGGGAAGCCTTGGTCTGTGCGGGAGTGGGATGGAAGAGGGGTGCGGTGGGATGGTGGCGAGAGCGTGGTGGGAGTGTGGCAGGAATAGAGTGGGAGTGAATCGGGACGTAAGCGGGAGCATGAGGAGATCGTGACGTGGCGAGAGCGTGGTGGGGCGAGAGCGTGGCAGGAAGAGAGCGTGGCGGGGCGAAAGCGTGGTAGGATGAGAGCGTAGCGGGGTGAGAGCGGAGTGGAGCGAGAGCGGGGTGGAGCGAGAGCGGGGTGGAGCGAGAGCGGGGTGGAGCGAGAGCGGAGCGGTGCGAGATAGCGGAGAGGAGCGAGAGCGGGGAGGAGCGAGAGCGGGGCGGAGCGAGAGCGGGGAGGAGCGAGAGCGGGGAGGAGCGAGAGCGGGGAGGAGCGAGAGCGGGGAGGAGCGAGAGCGGAGCGGAGCGAGAGCGGGGCGGAACGAGAGCGGGGCGGCTGCGGGGCAGTTGCGGGGAGGGATCGGGAGGTGGCGAGGTGGGGGCGGGGCGGAGTGGGATAGGTCGGAGAGAAGAGCAGGGCGGGGGGTGTGGGGTGAAACTGTGGCGCTGGACGGGATGGAGCGGGATGGTGGGGTGCGGGCGGAGTGCGGCAAGGGGAAACCGGGCAGCGTGGAGCGCTAAGGCGTGGGGACAAGCTCGGCGGCGAGGGGCACGTTGGGGTGGGGCTAACCACGCCGGAATGGACCCACGTGCTCCGTCGAGGGAATGAACAAAAGTTTGCTGTGGAGGGAGAGAGTCGTTTGCTACAGGACGTGACAGATAACTCCCGCTTGATTCGCCTCATTCCATTCTCTGCCCACAAGTACTCGGAGTTATGTTTCGTAACTCAATAGTACGGCAAAAGATGAATATTAAGGATTTTTTTGAATGGAACTTATTTCAAAATATTGCTGAAAGTAGTTGAAGTTAGAATAAAAATATTGAATCCCATTAAAAGTAAATGAAAGTTGCCGAAGTTACCTAAATTGGACTCCAGCAGCATTTCTACGCAAAATAATATGTGAATAATACGTTAGTGTTAATGTTTGGCAGCATTGCCGTGGGATTGTTAGTCATCTGTCAGTAAATACTAGTCATGTTAACGAGCAGGATCAATGCTTCTAGTATGTCTTACAATATCTGTACTGAATTTCGTGAGCTACTGTGAGTAAAGAGCGCAGGGAATTGCAACTTTTATGCTACACACTACAATTATAGTTCATTAGCATCCAAATCCGCATATTAAGACTAAATGTTGTTAACAGCTTGTTCATATTGCTACATTTGAGAGAAAGAGAAAACGAAAAAGGGAGACGAGGAAAAACAACGGAAAATGAGGAGTGTAAGATTAGAAGAGTCTACCGTTTTGCCGTCATTTGATTTTTCGATATCAAAGACTCACAAATGGATTCCAACTACAACACGTGTTAGAGATTTTTTTTTCTAAATTTAGCAACAGGATGTATCCACTCTCTTGTTACCATTATTTCTGACGACAATTCTTCGTTTTCTCGCGCAGCATTACATAACTTTCTACTCCGTGGCGAAAGAGTAAAACCATTACATGAAGAAAAATATGATGCCGACCCGGTGGCCGAGATCGTTAAGATAGTAGTGTCGTAGTGATCTCGGACCGAAGGGTCGCGGGTTCCAGTTCCGCCTCGGGCATGGTTGTATTTGTGTTCGTCCTTTCACTCCTTATCACCATATCGTTTCATCTTCATAGTTACTATTTCGTTAACTCCAATAGTGGTCGTTAATGACCTAGATGTTGATGGAACCTTAAATAACACATGAGAAATACTAGAAGAGGAAGGAGATGAAGCAAAGAGAGTGATAGAGAAAGAGAGCGCTAGAAATTTAAGGGGCAAAGGAAGAGGAATGAGAAATAAAAGGTGTAAAGGAGGAATAGAAAAAAAGAAAGAGTATCCGTGAGTGAGACGCCTTCAGAAGCTTCAAAAGACTTTGAATGAAGAAGGAGCGATGTCAAGGGCTTCGGAGCGGGAGGAGGGGAAAATATTTCATGACAAGCTGTCGTCTTCTTGTTTCCATAATGAAAGTTCCCGATCTGCGGGTGCAATGAAGTTGCCTAAAGTCCTGTGTCTTCCCCTACGAGAATAGAATGTACGACTCCGCTCTTTATTAGGGCAAACCACTCCCAGCAATCGACACAAGCAAGAAATTATTGGTGTTTAACCGCTGGTGGTTTCAAATTTGCGGCCATTTAATAATGAATCGTTAGTTTTGCATGAAAGCAAAGCATGTGTGCTAGTATGCACACACCGGAAACACAATGCCGGGAAGTGAAAGCACACAGTATCACAATGGGCGTATTACAAATAATGATTCAAAACTTTGAACACAGGTTTATTATAAATTCCCATTACTGTCACAGGCACACAATATAACTGAATATTACAACGTAATATGCATGAAACAACGTGTGCACAGCTCTATAACGTATTTTAACGAGTATCATAACGTGTGTTAACCAATTCAACTGTCAGTTGACATGTTTTTCTCTGAAGATGTAATAAAAGGAAATATCGTTGATTACATGTTCATTCTAAAAAACAAAGTCATTAAAATCAAGGTACACACTACTCGTGAAAACAAATCGGTTTACAGTGAGTGACCAAGATACTTCGTACAACATTGAAAAATTGCATTTTCTCAAATAGAGTCTTGAATAATAGAAAGCTCAGAACTTCTGACCTGAAAAATTGAATGGTGTTTTATGAAAATTTGCACTTCCACTCTCGTATCTGAAACTTCGACATGCCTGTGCCGTTATTTTTCACTTCACAAAAACGTCACAAATGAGTCGATCACACACTGGCCGTTTGTTGTCAATAGCGAAAGTTCTAACCGCCAAAATTTCATGGAGCCACCGTTGCCTACTGTTGACGTCTCTGCCGCACCGACCGTCGCCTCCACTACCACCACAGCAACAACAACAAAAAAACACCACCATATAAACTGCCATACCAACAACCATCATCATATCAAGAACCATATCGACAACCACTATCTATGTAGCAACCCCCACCCCCACCACCACCACCATAGAAGCAACCACCATCACCTCAACAATAACCCCCACCACAGCGACAACCATCAGCACAGCAACAAACACCTCCATAGCAAACGCAACCACTATAACCAGCATAACCACCATAAACACCTATGCCAACATCTCTTCCACCACCACCAGCAGCAATAACAACAACGACAACAAACACAATAACAACAGTGTCCTTATTAGGGTGAAACAATGCTTTGCCTGTCATCTAAATGCATGTCCTGAGATTCACTAAATGCAAACTTCAATACGATACAGGTTTCAATAGTATTTAAAAATTGGGTAATATTTCATTTAATTCATCATTCAGTTGCGAATTCTCTGAAGTAAATGTCTCCCCCCTCACGTCTCTTCCCAACATCGTCCTCCCTGTCCCCTCATCTCCCGCTCCCCACTTCTCCCGCTCTCCCTTCTCCCCTCCTTTCGGGCCCCCATCGCAGTCCCACCCACCACAGCCCCTCCTCCTACACACCATCCCTTTCCTACAAAACCACCCCTTCACACCCACACACTGTCCCCCCTCCACACCCAATATGCTGGTCCTTTTCACACACACACACACACACCGTCCCTTCACACGCACACACGGTCCCCTTCACACACACACACACCGTCCCCTTCGGCCAACACGTCCTTCAGCACAATAATACACACACTCTCCTTCACACACACACACACACCGTCCCCTTCACACACACCGTCCCTTCACACACACCGTCCCCTTCACACACACACACACAATCCGTCCCTCGACACACACCGGGTCCTCCTTTCAGACACACACACACACCGTCCCCTTCACAAACACACACACCGTCCTCTCTGTACTAATACTACCACACACCGTCCCCTTCACACACACACACTACTCCGCGTCCCTTCACACACACCGTCTCCTTCACACACACCGTCCCTTCACACACCGTCCCCTTCACACACACCGTCCCCTTCACACACACCATCCTCTTCACACACACACCATCCTCTTCACACACACACCATCCTCTTCACACACACACCATCCTCTTCACACACACCATCCTCTTCACACACACACACACACACACACACACCATCCTCTTCACACAAACCATTCCCTTCACACACACCATCCTCTTCACACACACTGTTTCCTTTCCACAAACCGTCCCCACTCCACACATTATTCCTGTCCCACTCACCGACCCTATCCCACACCCCTTCTCCCATATCTCAACCCTTCCCACAACCTGTCTCCTTCCACCAAAATCCCTCCCCTTCCCACATCTCCCCTTCCCACATCTCCCCTTCCCACCCGAATCCACTTCCATGCCCCGTCTGGACTCCCCCTACGCTCTGCGCGCTCCCAACGCTGCCCCCGTCTCTCCCCGCCCCAGTCGCACCCCCGTCGCACCCCCGTCACACATACCCGTCGCACCCCCGTCGCAACCCCGTCGCAACCCCCGTCGCACCCCCCGTCGCACCCCCTGTTGTACCCCCCGTCGCACCCTCCGTCGCACCCCCGTCGCACCCCCGCAACCCCCGTCGCACCCCTGTCGCACCCCCGCCTTACCCCCGTCGCACTTCGTCGCACCCCCGTCGCAACCTCCTTCGCACCCCCGTCGCACCCCGTCGCAACCCCGTCAAACTCCATCGCACATCCGTCGCACCCCCCCGTCGCACCCCCCGTCGCACCCCCCGTCGCACCCCCATCGCAACCCCCTCGCACCTCCATCGCAACCCCCTCGCACCCCCGTCGCACCCCCGTCGCACCCCCGTCGCAACCACCTCGCACCTCCATCGCACCTCCATCGCACCTCCGTCGCACCCACCCCGTCGCAACACCCCCATCGCACCCTGCGTCGCACACCCCAGTCGCACCCCTCGTCCCACCCCCTCACCCTGCCCGTCGCCCCCACGCGCGGCGCTGCGCTTTTGCGCGAGCGACAGCCAGAGAAACAAGTGCGAATCGCAGGCGCGAGCAGCCGACGCCCAATTACACGCGGAGGTTGGAGGCGCTCGGCTCAGTGCGCGCGGGCGGCGGGGGCGTGGAGGGGCGGGGCGGGACGGGCGGGGGCGGGGGCGACGCGGGACCGGAGGCGCGCGGAGTGTCGGCTTTGCAGCGCCGCCGGTGCGAAAAAATGAATATACATCCCCGGAAATGCAAACAGAAGCGAGTTACACTTTTTTAAAATATTTTAAACGGATGTACCTGTCGAGGCGTCCTTAAAGCGGAGCGGCGACGTTGCCAACCCATCCGTACACCTGAATGGTGGATGGTGGGGGGGGAGATTGGCGGGAGCAGTCTCTTTTCTGTGCGTGAGTCTATAAATCGCAGCGCCGTTAAAGTCAATTATACATTATAACTATGGAGCGATAATTTAGTTCCTTGTTCTTGATAATATAAACAAATGTTTTATTATGTTCCTAAAAGTTTTATGCATTGCTGAGAATGTTATTTTACTGCGAACCAATTAAATATATCGCAATGTATCGATTTGTTGTATTCTTCTTGATAACTATCTCATTAAAACAACGAGGAACGTGTTTATTTGAGCATATTGGCAATATTTAGATAATTTATTTCAACTTCCACACTTTCTTTTGTGAAATGATAATGGGTAAAATAATACAACACGGCTATTGAGAGTGAAAGTGTTTAATTACTTCGTAAGCCCATTGAGTTCTGATGCCTTCATGGAGAATTAACTTGTTTACTTGCGAATACAATCTTATTTCACTGTGAATTAAAAATTACCTTTATATCGGTCAAATTTCTCTAACTCTTATCTTAAAATTAATCAATATGGGTATTCATAACAAAAAATTATTATACATTTATTAGTATCTCAGGTTTGAAACCTATGTGTTATATACGTAAAAAGACACAAGTCAACAATAACAATTTATTGGTCCAATTTTTTACAGGCGTGATCCAGTTTACAAGAATCCAGAAGCGTAGTCCGTAGTACAATGCTGTGGTGTCCAAAATCCAGTAGATGTCCAAAATTCGTGCACGGTCGTCCAAAAATAGCTGGAGAGAGAAACCAAGTAAACTTTGCCGAGTTCGCACTAGATACACAGTCACTACTTCACTTCTGGGTCGCACTTCACTACTGAGTGCCTCTCCGGCCGGCGCGGCCCGTTAAGAAGCACGCCGCGCTGCAATCTCGCCTCGTGCCTGTTGATCCGCTCGCCGGCCGCTCACACCCCATTGGGTCTTCGCGCCGGTTCGTGGCCCTGCTGCCTTCAGTAGCCTGCGTCCCGCGCTGCCGAATTGGCGCGCGATATGACTCCTCGTATATCGCCGCAACACTATGATTCAAATATTACATTTTTATTAATTAAATATTAATGGAAATGAATCCAAATTCAAGAATCTTCAATTTACTGCCGAATATTCGAGAACGTATACAAGATTGATCCTCTTTTCACTTGTGTGCTGACAAGAAATAAAAACATGTTCGATTGTTTTTGTAATAAATCACGCGGTATAAAAATCACATGAATATTTTTTATTTCTTTTATCATTTATCATATTTTGTTACAAAAAAGTGTGGCTGCTTATAAACGCCATGATTTGCTTTCAATTTAACTCGAAATCGTAGTTTTTCCTCTTATTGCGACAAATACATCTGACCATTTAATACAAATAACTTTCTGCGGGAAATTTTTGTAATAGTTTAATCTTATTTTTTAAAGCATACGAAACAAAAACAAAAATGAATTATACTAAGGACAATTAGGATAATTAATTGAAATGAAATGAATAGGATTGAATATGAAAAACATTCGATGGATTTCGGAATGAAGATAACTTTGTTAGCAGGTGTAATAAGAGTGCTTCAAACGACTTCAAATGAAGTTTTTCGAAAACTCAATACATTTTTGTGAAAAAGAGCTTCTAATTTCGCATTTATGGCAACGATTGAACGCCATTTTCTAAAAAGTGGCTCTAAATTTTCAATGAAAAATGTTTTACTCTTTTTTAATATTCTTAAAGTAATATTTCGGTTATACTATTAGAAAACCGAAAAATTGAGAAATTTTCCAAAAAATGTACTTTGGGCGGCGATATATAGCAGCTGGCAAGAGGATGGAGCAAGACCGTTAAGACTGTCCACACCAAGAGAATTTATAAAACATTACTACGAGAAAGTCTGTGCCATTCTGTAGCACCACTAGTTTATTCTAAAAGACGTCTTGCGGAGAAAGTACACGCTTCACTTTTCTTCACCTTTCCTCGACATCTCTTTTGGTTAAAGTCAACATTATCCGCATGAAGTTTGAAATGCGCCATTCATCCCCATTCACAGAGCTGCACCCACAACATCTGACTCACACGAAAATTAACAAGCTACTGGCAGCATATTTCGGTCGTTACTCGTAAGATTTGTACGAAAATAAAATAAACAAATAAAAATGTGCTTTATCTTTATTAGAAAACTGCTATCTCCACAGACAGTTGGTATTCTTAATTAAGAGGAATCTGTGAAAGGTTTGTTTGAAACGTCTAAATAAAGAGAAATATGTAAGCGGGTAAGTTAAATTCCGATGTGACCACAAGGATTTGCTTCATTAAAATAAAAGTGCACATGAAAAATACAGCAATTAATCTTTGTGAGTAGCTTTATTCCGTAAAAAAGTGCCAGAACAAAATGTTTCACTTCCACCCGATTTGCAAGCTAAGCATTGAATGTTCCTTTGGTTTCCGGTACTTAGTTTTGTACACATTCCAAAATGTTTCTTTTGTTCCTATACGCGTGGTGAAGTTCTGCAAATGGGAGAATGAAATTTTTTAGCCGATACGTTATTTTCACTCACACAGAGCACGAAGCTGCAATATCAAACAACACAAAACCACATCGAGAAGAATTCCAAACTTCTCTGAACAATTAAAAAGTCAATTTGATGCAACATATAAACATCAGACGCTGATGAACCCATCAGCGTTTAAGCACAAACATTTGGTTTATAGCACTGTTTTTAGACGCACACTTCGTAAGTTAAGTTAAGAGGCCGTTGCGATTATGTTCCCCGAAATTGGCTAGTTTATTTTTATTGATAAAATTTCGTGAACTTCTTGCCAGTGATTAACTTTTTTAATCATGGATTTTCCTGGAACTCGAAGTGTATTTCACAATTCGTAAAATATATTTAAATTATGACGATACGAAAGCAACAGAACATACACCGCTTACATAAATCAGTTGCAGTAAAATACTGTTATTATTATTATTATTATTATTATTATTATTATTATTATTATTATTATTATTATTATTATATTATTATTATTATTATCATCATCATCTCTTGCGATTCTCAGTAGTTTGTGCTGGGTTCAGTTTGCCCATTCCTGACACGATAAGGAAACAGCTCAGTCACTGACGAGAGAGATTTCACTCTGACCCCTATGGGAGCCTTGTGTTAGTTCAAGAACTTGCGAACTATGCAACATGTTTGCAGGATGACTGATTTCTGTCCGTAATTTAGGATTTGTTGAGGTAATCCCATTTTATAAAGATTTTTTCTGATATTTTTGGTTACTACACCTTCAGCCGAAATAACAAGGGGATATGTTGTTACACTCTAGTTTCCACATTTGTTTTATTTCTAGAGCAATATCTTCATACTTCGTAATTTTCTCGGCCTTTTTTTTAGATTGTGTGTCAATAGCACAGCAATATTAATAAGCATAGATTCTTTTTTGTGCTTGCCAATCAAAACTGTATCTGGTCTATTGAAAGCCTCGGTTTTATCTATTATGGGTCTGTCCCAATAGATGATGGTATTATTTGCTTCCATTTCAGGTGCTGGGTTGCATCTATAATACGGTGGAGCTCCACTATTTAACATTCCATGCTTGGGAGCTAATTCATGAATAACGTCGTCATTACATAAAAATTGGTTACTCAACGTGGCTATTGTATGGCTATTGTACAAAATGGGCGCACCGACGTGAGTTTCTTTAAACTTGCTGTACTGTTCGGGGTCTACATAACACAAGAAGAAAAATGTTTGGCTCTCATAGCCATGCGTGACTACTGAGCATTCTGATTCTTCCTGACTTTGTTATCTTCGCGAATCTTCAAACGTATGTAAGATTTGTTTATTGGTTATATTTTACTTAAAAATGTATTTGTTACAATGTCTGTTAGGTTCTATATTACCCGATTGTCAAAAGTCAACGAAACAACTATACTAGTATGTAAGGTGAGAGAATTGGAAATATGACAATGTAAACTTTTTTTGATTTAAATCTTTATAGGCGAGCTAACTCCTGTCTTCTTTAAAGAAGGAAGGATAAAATCAAGGATGAAGATCCGTTTGGTCTAGAAAGTAGTTCTCTCAAATGACAATTTCCCATACGATTATTTTTGTACGTCGTCGAATTTCGTATTTTTCGTACGTCATCGACATTGAAAAGTTCTAAAAATAAAAATGGTAATTCTGGGCAAGCATGGAAAACTTAATTTAGAACTTGTGGTCGTGTAAGCAATAGAAGATAACTTCATTATCTGTGCACGTCTTCTAGAATTCAGTGGGAAATATAGTTATTAAAATTATCGTTCTTCATGTTGCCACGGCAGGAAATATTATTCCTTCACGAAGGACATGATGATGGATAAGAACCCAAATTTATAACTGATTTACCCTTGAAAGTAGATTTTATTACTGATTGACAAGAAAATTTCCAAATATTTATTTATAGACAGTCAAATTATAAAATTTTATTATTTCATATTAAAATTTTATTATTTCATATTAAAAACATACATCGTTTACAAGAATTTTCGGCAACGTTTCCGAGATGAGGTGTACCTCCATCATCAGGCCGTGGCCTTACATTGATATTACATACGTTGGGGAAACGTTGATTACGAACTAAAAACCGAAATGTGTTGACACCATTCTGAGGTCAAGTCTAAAACAGGCATTAAAAGAAATATTAGAACAGGTGTCTAATTAGTTGGACTATAAAAATTTTTAAAACACAGTTGAGGTAAAAAAGTTAAAATGTTAGAATAACTAATCTGATCTAAAACAGACATTAAAGAAGTTATTAGAATATGTGTCTAATTGGTTGAACTATTAAAAGATTAAAAACACAATATATAAGGTAAAACAGTAAAATGTTAAAATGATGCTATAAAAACTAAATAAAACAAAACAAAAGAGGCAAGTGCACACATGAGAAAGTCCAGCACTCACAACTGAGAAATCACCTATTGCTGCTGGAGGTGCGGGAGTTCCGACTACGGAGGTCGTAACGGCAGGAATGACGAGGTTGTGTGTGAGTAATGGGAGGGGGAATGGTGGGAAGAAGGGGTGGGGGGCGGGGAGGCTGGGTGGGGGGATTGTCAAAAGAAACGGAAGAACGGCTACGTAAAAAATATGGACATGGCGGGTTCTTTGGATTTAAAGGAGGAGGTTGAATTTGGAGCACAGAAATCCCATTGTTGGTATCGGGTTGCTCGTCTAGGTTTTGTTCGCGAACGAAGCTTCCATCATGAACACTGTCAGTATTGACAAGATCAGAATATCTATTGGATTTATTTTTGAACTTAAACAGTATCGAGTCGTAACTTTTAGAAAAGAGGTTGCATTCCAAATTGGAATTCATGGATATGTTTGTTTTAATGAAAAGGGATTCAAGTATCAATCTGGAGTTCCAGTTGGGTTCTATGGCTAAGATGGAAGGGTTATCAAAATCAATAATGTGGTCATGGTTAATGCGATGAGCTGTTAGGGAATTTTGTTTTTCAAAAGGAAGTCTTATGTTATTTTTGTGTTCCTTGACCCGGTCACATAATCTCCTCCGAGTTTGTCCTATGTAGGCTAGTTCACATTGCGTACATTGTAATGCATAAACAGTGTTGAGTTTGTGTAACTTTGGTATAGGATCTTTAAGATGACGAATAAAGTTTGATTTGTGAATAATAGTATTGACGAATTTAATGTCAGGAAAATTGTTGTAAAGTTGTCTTTTTATTTTATTATTAATGTTATGGACAAAGGGTAAAGAAAATATTACCTTATCTGAATTGGTGGGAATGGCTTGGGTTACATCTACTGGAAGAATGGCATTGACAGAAGAACTTTGAGCAAGTTGTTTCAGTTTTTGACAAACAAATTTAGAAATAAAATTAATGGGGTAAGAGTTCCTAAGCAGAAGTAAAAATATCTTGTGGATAATTGCCGGATAGAAAATTGAATTGGACAGATTAATTGTTCTTTGTACAAGATTCTTCACAAGGGCAATTTTCATTGAGGTGGGATGATTGGATTGAAGGTTAAGAATAAAGCCCGCATATGTGGGTTTGGTGTACCACTTAGTGAGGCAAAAATTAGGAAATCTGAATATGGTAATGTCGAGAAAGTTGATGGTGCCTTCGACTTCCTGTTCAAGCGTAAACTTTAAATTTGAATGATAGGAGTTAAATTTGTAGTAGTAGAGTGATTGTTTGCTTGTCATTGAGTTTTCACGCTTGTACGATGGCTATCATTGTTCTAAAAAATTGACAATGTATTCTTAAAAAAATAGTCCAGTAGGCCAAGCAATATGCATTTTTAAAATGGTTTAATAAATATTTTACTATCGTAACTTCAAATTTTGTAAATGTGTTTTGATTGGTAATGTTCTATTAATTTGATATTTCTTATTACATCCCTTTTCCGTTGTTTTTACTAACTCTTATAGTTTTCATTGCATATTTATTTAAATATATTACTGTTTCATTCTACATATTTTTTCGGACTCTATTTATTATTGTTACACTTTTATTTTGCTTTCGTAAAAATGTTCTAACTTTTCAATAAGCCAAAACAAAGATTTTTCATGTCCAATAACGTTTCGAAAACACTAAATGTCTTCTATCTTCATAATAAGATATATTAATAGAGACTGGACACTTTCGCTCGGCTCTTTATGAAAAATAAACTCTGACTAGGGTGAGATCATTGTGTATTACACTCCTCAGCAAGCTCAATAGCTTTGCAAGCTGGTAACCATTCTGCGTTCGACAACACCCGCCAAACGGCTTTCAAAGCTCGAACAATGAAACAATGCGTACAATTCTACTGGCCTTGCTATTAAAGCAAACAGGTATTGATCTCGTATACAGTAGCAGACCGGTATCGGACAATAATTGACTCGAATGCATTACACGGATACGTCGAGTTGAAGTTGCAAAAAGCTGCATTTCTGTAAGGCTAATCCATAACAAGCGTGAATGAGAATGTTTTGTTCCACTGAGAGAGTTTGTAGTTAAGCGCCCAGTTCCTCCCTTTTACTACGTATATATTGTATATTGACATATAAAGGTCAAAGAACTGAAGTTAAGGGGAAAATATTTTTCTCGTTCTTCTCAAAACATAAATGTTGACATTCAAACACCTCTTACAATTTCTTAGGCACATAAGTCTGTATAGTATATAAAGTTGGATACCTATTATACTGATGTCATAATATTTTGAAAATTTCTGCCAGATTTATACTCTTACATACATTACATTATTTTTATTTTCTCCTGTACATAGTTTAAGAGAAGATTATTTAAGGCTACGAAAAATCGATTTCGAGGCTTTACCGGAAATGAGTTTCCCTTATACCGAAAAAGTTCTTGTAAAACGCCCGTCAACGCCCCACAGCCCCTCCGCCCGTCAGCCACTCCGCTCTTCCACGGTCAACCCTCGCCTCGTTCTGACAATTTTCTCCACAAGTGACATCGATCAATATAGCTGTACCTGAGATTCTGCGAATTTGAAACGGATATTTTGATTTCGGTCCAATCTTAACATGAATCTTCAACGACGTTTCTGAAAAATTTCTCAAAAATGGCTCCTAAGATTTTCTTTTCATTTTTCGTGTATTGAACAAGTACGCTTATAAAATTCTCGCAGGTCCCATTTTCGTTGAACTATCTATATTTTTGAAAATTGTAAAACTTGAAACTTTTTTGGGCATCTTCAACAACAATATTGGTGACAGATTTCTTTCAAAGTTTTGTTCTTCAAAATTAGAAGTCGTTTTTTTTAATATGGGTTGTTTTCACGTAATTTGCCGAGTATGAAAGGTAATTTTCAAGAAACACAGAAACAAGATTTTCTCAAAAACGACTTCAATTTTTTTCTTTAATTATTGTCGCTAATCCAGCAAAAAAATTTGTTTGGGATCGTTTAAAACATGGTGCCGGTCTAAGTTTCGTTTATCTCTCTGTATTTGCGAACACTGGACACTGTATACATATTTCGTACACTCTCTGTATTTAAATTTTTAGTCCTCCTACCATTCCAATATTGAAGATAAACATTTTTCCTGAATAAAATATGTTCTTCAAAATTAAATCTGCAAATGCCGAAATATATTTTTTTTTTAAACTTGTGAACATTTTTAGCGTAAATTTGAGGAACCATTACAAATAATGCGGGGTGTGTGCTGTTTTAATATCACTAGTTTATTACTAATATTAATTAAATGTCTACATTTATTTTCTCCTTTGTAAGAGAAATGGTGCTCCTTTGTAAGAGAAATTTGGGCTCTTATCCCTCATCACGTCCATCGTCAAGTAATAATACTTCCTGCCGCGACAACATAGAAACGATCATTTGAATAACTATATTTCCCACTGAATTCTAGAAGACGTGCACAGATAATGAAGGTACATTGTACACAATATATTGTATATTGACATATTATAAAGGTGAAAGAACTGAAGTTAAGGTGGAAATATTTTTCTCATTCTTCTCAAAACAAAAATGTAGACATTCAAACACCTCTTACAATTTCTTAGGCACATAAGTCTCTATAGTTTATAAAGTTTTATACATATTTTAATGATGTCATAATGTTTAATCTGGCCCGTCGTGCTTCATCGCTCCGTATTAAATCAAGGTTCCCTAAGGATAGACTAAGACCACCGTAACTTGTTTTTTACCCCCTTCCCAGCGCTACCTTAACTTTCAACGTTACACCTCAGACCAAACCTTGAAGCCTGAGCAAACCTTCGAAACTTAGAACATGTTCACGAGTAGGAATGAATACTCCTTGCTCCGGATGGTCATATCCAAAAAGCTATAATATAAAATGTACTATTTTCAAACTCCTCGGGAGACAGAAATGTCGAACGAAAAGAAATAAATTTTAAAAAAGCAGTTTGTGTGGGTTCAAATTGCCCATTCCTGACACGATAAGGAAAGAGCTCGGCCACCGAGGAGAGAAATTTCACTCTGACCCCAAGACCGATGTGGGAGCCTCATTTATGTTAGTTCAAGAACTTGCGAACTATATGACATGTTTGCAGGATCACTGCTTTCTGTCCGTAATTTAGAATTCGAATTTAGATTGATTGATTTTTTCGTGTTTCCGGGCGCGTCAACTGCTTCGGTCATTGGTCCCGTTAGTGTAGTGCATGTTTTTTCTCGGGAGATGGCGGTGATCTTCCCCCGCTGGATCCGACGCCGACCTACCGTCGGCTAGTGGTGCTTCCCCCTAACCTGGACTCTCCCACCAGCGGGGCACCGCCCCAGCCGGGACAAGCTCTAAGCTCCCGACCGGTCTCCCGAAATATGTGGTAGTGTAGTGCATGTTAGTGTAAGTGTGTGTGTAAGGGAGAGGATAGGACAAGGAAGAGGAAGGACAGATCGCGCGCGGTCCGTGGCCCGTTTGGTAGGGTACTGCTCCGGCATTCTCCTGGTGTTGATCGGAGAAACCACGGAAAACTACCGATCAGAGCAGCCGGCCGCTAGAATTCTCCTCCAGACAGCGACTGAATTCGACCTAGCTGAAAAGCTAGTGTCGAAAATCCTGCCGCCGTCAGGACTCGAACCCAGGACCTTCCGGTCAGAGGCGCTGCAGTGACATCAGTTGATGCACTGAGCTACCGCTACCGGTCGAATTTAGAAATCCCATTTTTTATTGATTTTTGTGATATTTTTTGTTACTACACCTTTGTAAGGGAGATGGTGCTTATCACAAGCGAAACACACTGAACCAACTACGCCTTACCGGTTCTGCCGAGGACAGTCGAGAATGAGAGGAACCAACAGTTTCAATATTTGACAGACTTACGTATAGATTTCTTAGGGAGATAAGGAGCTCACGCGTCTTCTGACTTTGTGAAAGCAAGTCAGTGAGAACGATCGATAATAGAATGCGTTTCTCCGGCTCTATTAAGCAATGTTTGGTACAGTTTTCTTTTCAAATTGCATCTGCAAGTTTTTCCTAACCTTTTATGAAATCGAACAAAGTGCGCTTATAAATATGATTAAATTCCGATTCACATGAAAATATTTGTCTGGATATTTCTTTGTCAAAGAAATATATTTACTTCAACCGTAAAATTCCACCAAAACTTAGTTCATTTGAGTAATGTTTATATCCCAGAATTATAAGTTCTATAATTAAAGAGTACCTATATCTCAGAGACGGCACTCAATGTTAAACACAGAACCATTACTTGTCCAACTTCCATTGGCGTCACAGGATTCTGTATAGATTTCTATTGGGCCCTCTATCAGCCAATTGCGTGAAGTAATAAGGAAATTTGAAAGAAACGGTTTGTGGGAATTTCAATTGTGGTTCAATTGTAGAATCTCAATAGAAGTTCAATTTCATTGTTCAAATGTGGACCACAACAAAACTTTAGTTGAAAATTTCGTCTACGGCGTGAAACATCAAAAACACTTAGTTGAAAAATAAAGTAAATTTGAATTTTTTTATTACACCTATTCCCACAGGCAATGAAAACAAAAGAAGCGAGCACACGTAGCTGCCTCAGTGGCCTTCTATTTAGAACCACCTCAACAATGACGTAACGGGCTGTTGGGAGATTCGCATCTTTACAACCTCCTGCACTGCGGTGCTGCGCCCTCTGCCTGACGACTTTTTCAGCCTCGCGCGCCCTCTACTCCAGGCGCAATAATCCGCGCTATATATGACCGCGCGCGTTCACGAGGGCGCCGGAATATTTTCCTCGTGTGGAGACCGCAGCGGCGGCACCCTGACATTCAAGACTCTCTTTGTAGCCGCTGGCCGCGTGCGGAAAGGGTGTACAGCGGCCCTGGTTGCGATTCGGCCGCGCGGCGCTGGTGTTAGGCAAGAGAGCGCGTTTGAGTCTCTGTCCGAAAGCAACATTCTGACCAGAATTAATAAGGAATGCCTTCTTTCATTTTATTGCCAGATTCGTGTTCACTGAAATAAAATGAATTGTACACTTTGGTATTCCTGAGATAGGCAAGTTTCATACATACTCAAATCCAAATGTTGGAATATTCTTGATTTCCCTGAATTTAAAATATTTCAAACCTTGATAACATTACAGAGAAATAAATTAATAAATGTCTATGCTCCTGTCCGAAAAGAGTACCTATTGAAGAAATTTCGAAAAAAAAATCAGATTTTGCCGAGAAACTATTTTCCAATTAAATTAAAATAGCCTGTCATTCTAAAATGTAAAAAAAACTAATGAAGGTAATGTAAAGCAGCCAAAGTTGCTCATCTATGGAACCGCGTGAAAAATACAAATAACACATTACAGTTTTCTTTCCGAAGGTAATACATCCCAGTTAGGGCCATGGTCGTAAGTCAATCACATCCCAGGGCTGCCGGAATTTCGCATGCTCAACACATTAAATAAAAATAAAAATGAGATTTTAAAAATTATTTTCATGTGTAGAACAAACTCAGAATAATAGTTACATATTTTGCATGTGAAGGTCGTTGGTACGTTAACTAGCTTGCTGAGTGTGTAGGCACTGTGTCCATAGAAGTTACTTCGGAAAGTGAGAATCGGCCCTGGATATCTGTATGGTTCGTGACAGTTCTTTGCAAACGTCAGTTGAGCAAATGCGGTTAGCCCTATTAATTTCCTTTTCTCTAACGCATAGAAATTATCCATTTACATGAAGTACATGACCCGTATTAATTTTATCAAATGATAATAAAATTAAACATTTTGTTTCGAAAGAATCTTGTTTTTATAATTGCCATTTCTTAAGAGTGCAATAATTGCACGAACTTTCTACTTTCAAATTAGGAACAAATATTTTTGTCTCTTAAAGTTGTCAGGTCTTAAGAATTATATTCTCAATCTAACTGCTAAGAGGAGATATTAATACAGGAGAGAGAGGGAAAAAGAGAAGGGAAAGAGAGAGAGGGGTAAGAGAGGGGGGGAAGAGGTGAAAGAAAGAAAGAAAGAGAGGGAGAGAGGGAACAGAGAGTGAGCCGGACGTCTGCCGGGGTCTGCTAGAGAGAAGAGAGAAGAAAAAACAAAGCGAGATGTAAATAAAGAGTAAGGCAATACGACACAGAGAGAGAGAGAGAGAGAGAGAGAGAGAAAGAAAGAAAGAAAACGAGAGGGAAAGAGAGAGGAAAAAGAGGAAAAGAGAGAAAAAAAGAGAGGGAAAAAGAGAGGGAGAGGGAAAGAGAGATAAGGAAAATGATCGAAGGGAGAGAGAAAGAGAAGGAAAGAGAGAGAGCAGGACAACGTCTGCTGGTTTCTGCTAATATTGCTATATTCGCCAAATAAAATAAATATACAAAATTACACAAAACGAAAAACAGGCAATGAATTTGCTATCAAACGTAATCCTGCCCCTTGAGACAACTTATAAAAAACACAACTTAAAAAGAAAATAAACATGAAATAATAAACAATATGTAAATAAAAATTAATGTTTTTCTAGAAATGTCAGGGTTTCTCAGTCGGTGCAAGTCGAAGTTTGAAGTAAAATTTGGTCTTGGCCAGGGCTACGGAACGTGCAATCGACTTCAGAGATAAGTCGATGTGTCACATATTAGATAGTGATGGCAATAATACAATTCTTAAGGACAATACATCAACGCAGTTCTAATTGACATTTATCATTAATATTAATGATATTATTATCAGATATTCATTATTCCTAAGAAAAGTTTTTTCTTACAAGTAACATGCCAAAATTACTATCACATACTCTGTCAAAAATTTTGAAGGAACACACAAAGAAAAAATTAAGAAATAAAAAGGATGAATAAAATAAAATGAATTTATTTTGGAATTGAAAGATATCAAGTAAAAAGGAATTTTGTTAAAACATTTTTTCTGTAAGAGTAATATATAAATTTCATTGCGAAATATTAGCAAGATAACACATATTCAGAAGTTCTTGTAATATTAGGATATTATATAAAGTTTAATTGCAGAATCAAATAGAGCCACTAGAAAATAATATATTGATCACAACGTTCTGATGGCTGAAAAAGAGCAATTCAGGAGAAGTAAGTAAACGATTGCAAAAATAAATGCACAATAAATCCAAAAGCAAACATAATATGTAACAATGTATAAAAGAATGAACGATAACGAAAGTAACAAAGAGAAATGAAAACTACAAGAAAAGTAAGTTGACAAAAGATAAAATACAAACATAGTAACCAATGAATACTTTAGCATAATAGAAAACAAACTAACACGAAGTAAGAGAGAAAAATGTACACATATGGCGAAAAGAATGTGTGACGAAGAGATGATAACAAGAAAAAACGAGACTGAGAATACGGATTGTGGACGCGTGAAAAATGAGTTAAGGCTTATGGATTCAAAACAGCATTACGTAGAAATCTCGTTATGAGCATCACAGCATTTTATTTATATCAACTGCGCCATTGCAGAAAGAAACACACCGTATTTTGCATTCACGGACCACACAACTGAATAAAAGTAACGGGAGCCATTTATCACACGTGCATTTCGCACTTGCTTTCCTTTTTTGCGGCCAACTAGGTTACCCCAGCGCCCCACTGAAAAGTTATTCACTTTGCTAATGTACCGCGGCGGACGATATCCCAATCAATGACACTATTCCAAATGAATGCCTTGGTTCAAAATGGAAGGACTGAAAAGTTTCGTAAATAAATGGTAAAATACGTGTGTGAATATAAATATGATAGTTTCTCTGTGACGTCCAATTTCGATAAAATACCAATATTTTATCGCCACAGTTTTCATTCGCAAATTTGAAATCAGTGAAAGAGAATTAGGCAGCATTTCACCCATGTTAATATGATGAAAAAATATACATTGATTATTTGAAAAAATAATGTTGCTTATTGATGCGTCTTAGTAAATACGTCGTTATATAGTAAATACGAAATGATAAAAGAAAATTTAAAAAATCAAAATAGTTGAACACAAATTTAAATTTTTTGTACAATAATTTTTCTGTAATTGTGTAGTAGACAGAGAAAATAAAATATAAACAACAAAATTAATAATGTACACCTCATGACATTCTGTATAAAAAATAAAATAATAAAAATATAAATTTTGTATAGTGATTTCTCCAAATCTAATTTACTAATTTACTTGAAACGAATATTCAAAGAAAAACAAAATCACTCTCTGAGGTTGCGATAGATACAAAAATCGTCTTAACCTTTATGTTAAGTCGATTTTTGTACCTATCACATTCTTTGTTTCCGATTTTGCTTCCGATTCGCATGAACAGCATTTGCAGAATGCAAGAAATGCAGTTTTTGAAAATTAAATGTAATAAATGAGAGGATCAGTTAATGTCCATTGTTTTGATCAGTTGATTAATCATTGTATTGCAATGGAGTGATGATCTACATCCGATTCAAAGAGAAATTTATTACAAGTCCCCAAAATGATAAATTTGATTTCATACTGTCACATCAATCAGAAAAATGCATACGATATTCACCCTGATAAGCCAATCCATACATATATCAATTTTAAAAAATGAAACAATGGTGAATGCGGAATGTAACTTCTAAAAAGAGCGTAACATTTAGCAATGGTAGAGAAAACCATCCGATGCATTTTAAATGAATTTCGCACAAAATATGAAACATAAGATGCAAAGTCGGGATAAGATGTTCCGAAGGTTTGAAAGAAAGAAAAAATAAAAGATAATTTAATGGCGTAAATATGACAAATAGACAGAGATGGAAAATTAGTGTCTCAGAACAAAAATATGTAGAAAGTAGAGAGAAAAATACCGGTTAACTGATAGAAAAAACAATCAACAACGTAGAGCAAAAGATCACAATAGGAAGATAAAAATTTGCAAAAAAAATAAGTAATTAGTAATATGGATGTAAAGCATGGTCTCATTCACAGCAGGACTCCTGTAGCAAAAGAAAAACACCGTATTATTACCGTTACATCACAATCAACTGAATAATGAATCAGCGTCTAGTGCCATACCTGATCAGCTCTTCCCTCCGGATCAAAGTACCTCGCGTTATGGACAGCTAAAGCCAGCAACGGGGACGCATAAAAGTACGTAACATGTGCCCGTCGCGGAGGGGCTGATAATCTAATAGGGATCAACAGAGCAAACCGCACCTGTCGCCTTTGCTGGACGCCTGGCCTCGCCGCTGACCTTTCACGCTGTCACGGCCTCTATCCATCGCGGTTCCGCGCGCTGTTCACCGAAAATTCTTCCTCGTTGTTTCAAAAAATGTTTAACGAGTTTGCTCTTCGCAAACCTTATAAAATATGTAATATAAGGAAAAATTACAACAAAAACTGTATCTTCCTAAATATCTTTCTACACTTCTTCGATTAGAATAAATCTTTTGTAAATAAATAGCTGAATTTATTAATTTTCATTGGCATTGAGGGCTTTTGTCGAATTCAAGATAGACGTTCTAAGTTGATTAGTTGGAAGAATGCAAGTCGGAATTGGTTGGATTGGCAAGAAGGTTGAAAGTCTACTACTAAAGAAAAATTACCGAATGGCTTATAGTTCATTCTTATTTCTTTCCTTATTATTGCTGGTTTAATACGCACTATTGTCTTTTGAACTCAGAATTTACTATGTTCTCTAACGATTTCCACATAGTGAGAAACAAATGAAAATTTAGATACAAGAAACTTTTAAAAAGTACTTTAAAACAATATAAAACAGTTGCCAGGAAATACCGCCAAGCATTAATCGTATTCTAAACCTACTAGGACCAGAACAAATCACAGACATTCTCGCATTATTTGGAACGTCTTGAACCGCACTTTTCGGAATAATAAATCTTAATGCGTCAAAACATACTCACCAATTTATTTTGGGGCATTCCATCAACTTTTCTACACTAGTTTTGAGAAGGTAAAACATTTTATTCAATACTATTTAACCTTAAAGCGTGTAAGATATGAATGCACAATACACTGAGCGTTTTTCTACTTACTTCTGGAAATCATTAAACACTTCTGACAATCACTTCTCAACAGATAGGGAGGAATAACTTTTCATTGGTGACAATTTAAGTGATAACATTAATCACATCAGCACACATTAGGTCACATTCTATGACCAATACAACATAAAATTTATTGCTTCTTCTCCTAACTCCTCCAACATTCTCCAGTCATTAGATATCTTTTTTGCTCAAGAGAGTGGTCAAAGAGTGAAAAAGGACGCCTAATACGGGGGTTCAACTCTTTTCCAAAGTCGGAGTTTCCGAAATTGTTAACAGAACTCCTTGAACAGATACGGCCAAAACTTGTGAATGATCTGAAATCCCAAGTTTGCAACGAGAGCTCGAATAACAATTGTTCAATCATGTTTATAATGAACATTAGAGCCACCGAGAGAGAGACAGCTCAGGGCATCAACTGATGCCACTGCAGTGCTTCTGACCGGGAGGTCCTAGGTTCGAGTACCGACGGTGGCAGGATTTTCGACACTAGCTTGTGAGCTAAGTCGAATTCAGTCGCAATCTAGGGGAGAATTCTAGCGGCCGGCTACTCTGATCGGTAGTTTTCCATGTTTCCTCCAATCAGGACCAGGCGAATACTGGAGCAGTACCCTAACAATCGGGCTACGGACCGCGCGCGATCTGTCCTATCTCTTCCTTGGCCTATCCTCACCTCTTACCCTAACATGCACTACACTGCCACACATGCCGGGAGACCGATTGGGAGCTTAGAGCGTGTCCCGGCTGGATCGGTGCCCCGCTGATGGGAGATACCTGTTTGGGGGGAAACCCCGCTAGCCGACGGTAGGTCGGCGCCGGATCTCACCATCCAGCGGGCAAAGATCACCGCCATCTCCCGAGGAAAAACATGCACTACACTAACAGGAATAATGACCTAAGTTGTTGACGCGCCCGGGATCACTAAAACCAACCGACCGACCAACATTAGAGCCAAAAGAAGAGACAGTCCTCTCCTCAGGTACAAGAATGAGTCACTGGATAAAAATTATCTCAATGACTGTTTAACGCAATGTTTTTCTTTTTGACATATCATCTAAAAGCTGAAACTGTATGTATGTTGGATACAATTCCCAAGTCGGTACATAAATAATTAAAGGAGATATGGTATACAATATTTTCTATAGAAAACAAAACCTTAAACATTGGCCCATCGTCGTTCCATTTGTTGCTACCTACACATTGGTTCATTTTATAATGGCTCACGAATATTCGAAACCGAACCAAACATTTTCTAGATTCAAATATATACGATGTATTTAAATTCGCTAATTTCACAACAAGAGGCTTATTTTTTTTTATTTTTTTTTAATGCTGCACGATGAAAACCACTGAAAAAAATTACGCTCGGTCTAGTGCTTGCCCTGCGCCGCTGTCCAGTGACCCCGGGCAGTTCCGCTCCCCCTCGCGGCTGCACCCTCCATTTCCGGCGGCGCGCATCTGCTGCGGCCGGCGAGTTTCCGCTGTCAACGCAGATGACGCGACTGCGTCCGACCGGAGAGCGCTGTCGCGATACACCGACGCGGACGGCGCGGCTCCCAATTAAAGGAGATGGAGGGGCGGCAGCGGACTCAAAAATATACTCGGTGCTGTTTCAAACGAAATGGTTTTGGTTAGGATTTAAATCTTCGAACCGACACGCGAATCCTCGTTTCGACACGTCAATCCTCGTTTCGTCACGCGAATCCTCGTTTCGACACGCGAATCCTCGTTACGACACGCGAATCCTCGTTACGACACGCGATTCCTCGTTACGACACGCGAATCCTCGTTACGACACGCGAATCCTCGTTACGACTCGCGAATCCTCGTTACGACTCGCGAATCCTCGTTACGACTCGCGAATCCTCGTTACGACTCGCGAATCCTCGTTACGACTCGCGAATCCTCGTTACGACACGCGAATCCTCGTTACGACACGCGAATCCTCGTTACGACACGCGAATCCTCGTTACGACACGCAAATCCTCGTTACGACTCGCGAATCCTCGTTACGACTCGCGAATCCTCGTTACGACACGCGAATCCTCGTTACGACACGCGAATCCTCGTTACGACACGCGAATCGTCGTTACGACACGCGAATCGTCGTTACGACACGCGAATCGTCGTTACGACACGCGAATCCTCGTTACGACACGCGAATCCTCGTTACGACACGCGAATCCTCGTTACGACTCGCGAATCCTCGTTACGACTCGCGAATCCTCGTTTCGACACGTGAATCCTCGTTTCGACACGTGGATCCTCGTTATGGCACGTGAATCCTTGTTTTGACAAGTGAATCTTTGTTTCGACACTGGAATTATAATTCAGAAATTGAGAATTCGAACCCATCGCCTGTTTTATTACTCCAACTTAAATTTGTTTAACCATTTATCTCTATCATTTCGAATTTCAGTAGTTCCTCGGGTCTTTTACTTTAATGCGCACTACAGGTCTCAAGTTTTCATAAGCCATTTTGTTTAACTGGAATGTTTGTTCCTTACAAGAATTTTGCTATCCTGCCATACTGTCAGTAGCCATTCTGAGAGGCTTTGTCAAGGTAAAATGAGGGAGTGTGGGGCGGGAAGATCGTTCCCACCCGAAAACTCCAAGCAAGAAATTATAATTGCAGAAGAACTCTGAATCATATTTTTTATGAGCAAAGTTATGATTTATTTGTATTTTTCAATGTCACTGTGCATGTAAACAACAGGCATGTGTTAAGATTTCGAAAGAGAATTCCGAATTATATTTTTACAATTCTGGTGTGGACAAATCCGTGAATAACTGCAAGTTTCTGTTTGGCCATTTTTTAAATGACTTCTTGAATAATTCTATAAGATTCGGTGCACTTGTATTTCGGTTTGGAAATGAATGCCTTGAAATCTAACATTGTCATTCGGGATACACATTCATATCGTCCCCAAAACTTATATTGGAACATCAATGATTTATATAGATGAAAAGTAGGTTTTAAAATTGAAAAATGTTTACTTATTATGCTTCATATATTCATTCCATTTTCTATAATGTGTTTTCAGAATCTTGTGGAAGAAGATTTGCCCTTATATAAAAACGTACAACACGTTTGATAGTTCATTCACCTCTGACCACAATCACGTTTTACTAGTTCACTCGCCACCTACATATTGATATTTTTTTAAAGAAAAAGTGAATCACAATCGTCGAATATCGATATTGTACGTATGCAGAAAACGTCATATATGTTATAAATGAAATATAACTAGTGTGGTATTATTAAAACTGGCAGTATTGTGGCTTGGCTATTCGCACCAACCCGCATGCGCGTTCTCTGCCTAGAAGCGCTGTTCTAAAACCCGAACCCCTCCCTCGCCGCAACGACCATCCATCGCCCGCGGAGCAGTCGTCTTTAAATAAAACATCAACACGTCACCCGACAGCGTGTTTACATAATCAAAGGCTACCGCTCGGCTTACACACGTTCCCGCCCGTCAAAGACAACTAATCAAGCGCTAAGTACATAAGTACACCTCCCACCCTTCCCGTGCTTCTAGCCGGGAGACACCCGCCGGCTTGCCGGGCGCTGTTCTCTCTCCCACCCGCTGCCAGAATGCGCCACCAGCTGCCACCACCGCCATGACCTCTGGCGCCCGCGTCGAGAACCCTTTCCGCGCAGTTTACCCCATCTTCGTCCCCAGTGATTGGCAATTAATCAAGCTCTTATTGCTTTCATTCCGCTGTCTGGAATGAAAGAGATGCAATAATAATTTCCTCGGCGGTGCTTCAATTCTAATTAGCACTCAAATCTCGGCCGCTTCCTGCGATAAGATTATACAACGGCCTCCGCACAGTCCTAAAATAGTTTCAGAAGCCACCCCTAGGGAAACAGATGGCGGAGACGTGTACTACGAGGACTATTAACGACCTACGTGAATTAACCGACTGCCTGACGACCTTACAAAGCACATTCTATGTAATGACGCCTCTTTATGACCGAGATCTATAGCACGCTTTTCTTCTCTGCGTGATGGTAACCTGCAATTAAAACGCAATTTGGGGGACTAGCGCTTAATTATAACACATAAGGGCCTCCTCCCGTCACTGTTAAGAACATTAGTTTCTTTAATTTTACCAATTTATCACATAGCGTGGATTTCTGCATTTAAATAACCAGGCTCTTTATGTAGATAAAGGCGACAGTGTCATTCCTGGAGAAGTAACACGGAAAACGTTCCTATTGCGATTTATCAAACTATCATATCAAAAATGTCTCACAGTTTCACACATTGTTCTACAAACTCAGAAACTATTCTGAGTAGGCTCGTAAATAGTGTCAGTCTTCCGAAGATCCATTACGCAGTATCAGTGTCTGTAACCTCGAGTTGAAAAGTGTACGACCTGTGAAGATTTTTTTTATTATCTTGAAAGCTTGAAGAAGAATGAAGCGAAAATTTCTATACATGTGTTTATGTGCTTATGTGTTTTTGTCATTTATAAGAATGTGGTTTGATAGTTAATTGATTTATTATTAGTATATAATATTCATTTCTGAACTTAAAAACTAATGTTTATTTCAGTAGTGTATAAGAAACGGCGTGAAAGAACGTGTATGAACGCTTCATTCCAATATACAGACCAGGACCCTGCATGATGAAATGAAGATAAATACACATCAGATATCAATATATCGGTAATTCCTTCACTGTTCTTAGCCCTTGTAATTTAACAGAAGTAATTTGAAATATAAAAAAAAACATACTTAAAGAATATTTTTAAATACCTGTCTTGTGCGTCCTCGAAGATTCTTCCTTGACTTTCTGATAACATTGGACACTTGACTGAACACAGAACTACACTTTCTTTCACAAAACGTCTAGTCTCGACTGGGACTGTCTGTCGCCGAAAATGAAAAACAAAGTTTCCGTCTTAAATGATAACTGATAGATGTCGCCACACTGAAAGTCGAGACGGCGGTTATTTTAAATTTGAAACATTTTAGAACACGAAAAATAATAAAAGACAAAAAGTTAGAAATTAGATCAATTGCATAAGAGAAATATGAGACTGTTGTGGAAGAAACAGGATTAAAAGAATGTGATTGTTTAGATAGGAACAATTTGAAAAAATGTCGAACAAACCACTAAGTAACTTTTCTTATATTTGTAAACGTGTTTGAAAATAATATAAAAGAGGGAAAGTAGAGAAAATTAAGGTAAATGGATATTATGATATCAAAAAATAATCGTATATGTTTTACGTAATGCAATAGTTTTCTCAAGAATCAAAGAGCGTTATTCATGAAAAGCCTTACACTTAAACACCACAGCACTTTTGTTTATCATTAATTAATACACTAAATAGTGCAAAATAGATTACGCAGACATATTGTATGTTATTTCTTCATCCAAAAAATGCCACATTCAACAATAATTATTTATAATTTCGTGTGTGATTTTTTATGAGTATCATTTTAGTATATATTCATGCTGCTCATTGAAGTGAAGAATAATTGCCCTCAAATCTTTGAAATGAATCAAAATAATTCCAACAACGTATTGCAAAGCCAAAAATGTAAGAGACAACCAGTAATACGAACAGAGAGTGAATTTCAAAGAGAATCAATTTTTATTGCAACACGAAATATGGAATAATAAACAATGTTCTTGACATTTCAGCTGTAGGTCAAAATACACGAAACTCAAGAAATGTCAATGAATTCTCGAAAGAGACACGAAAGCAGGTCATTTTCACTGTCATGCTTCGTTGTTGTTGAGAAATTAAACCAGCCGAAGTGCGTGTTTCTGAAGGTCGCAACGCGCCTTGGGGACACATGACACTCGGAAATGTTAAATGTCACGAAGTACAACCCCTGCCTTAAAAATACTAAACACGCTTTTATATTCTGTTTTGGTTTCATATAATTTTCTTTCTTATAAGTCGTTTTTACATTTCCCTATGCTTCATGAATAGGGTCTTCACAATGGAACGTAGAGATATGGAAAATCAGGGAAGGTAAATAAAATAAATATTGGATATAATAGGAAGTGTCTTTAAGATTTCTCTTCGACAATTCATTAATAACAACAAAAGCTTATGATAAATTTTATTACAATAATTGTTTATTACAATTCTTCTTTGTAACATCAATTGAGGAATATTGAAGTTCACGAGGCTCAACAGATGTCGCGTAGAGATGAGTGATGCATTCGTTACGTCGATACTTCCAATTTTGTGACATTAACAATATGAATATCTATATATAATATGGTAATTCCACAGTACCATGGTATCGAAATTAATATTTTGAAGTATTCATTTCAACCACGTTCTCAACGTAAAATCTAGTTCTAAAAAACAATTTTGTATCGCTTCCATAGTAATTTCAAAGCCAAAATGCGGCTTATTTGTAACTATACTAGAAAACATCAGGTGAACATGATACATCTAAGTAGTCCGGCAAAGTGAGCTGCCAGTGCTAAATTCCCATGATACCACATCATGGTAGACAGCTTTAGAATTATAAATGTGAATCCAGAGAATGTGCCAATATTGGAATTTAGCTTTAGCAACACACTGACGTCATTTGGAAATACTTCTCTTACTGTCTTCTATGAACGAAACGTACAAAAGGCCTTTTACGCCTCACATGATTGTGGTCGCCTCTTAATGTAAATCATATGGTTTTCCAATAGGTAGTGCAAAATCTTTGAACCCTCTTCGATTTACATGCTTTCTTTTGATGAACGTTTTGCAAAGCGACGCATGCGCACAGCGGGTTTCTGGGGCAGCGGAGCTCGGAACTCGTGCGTCAAAAGGGAGTGTGTAAATGGGCTCTAATGGAGGGAGGTGCGTGTCTGGAGCGGCGGCGGCGGCAGTGGCGGCGTTCAGCGGCGGCGGCGGGCGGCGGCCACCTCGGGAGCGGCGGTGGGGGCGGGGCCGAGGGCGGCGGCGGGCGGCGCGGGGGCGGCGGAGGCGGAGGCGCGCCCGCCCTTCCGCAGCAGCCGCGGCGCCGCGTACTTGTCGTAGGCCGCGCTCAGCGCCTTCAGGATGGGCCCCACGTACTCCAGGGACCTGGAATCCAGACTGCCACTGGCCCTCAGGACCTCTCGCCCAGCACACGCGAATCGGGCAGCTCACACAAGACTTTCATTTGGAACGAGAGTTGGTTGTTGTGGAAATGTGTAAAACCGGCTCCACACATTGGGTATTCGTGGAGTAGCGAGCAACCGCTCGCCGCATCCCGAGTAGTGTGGTTGGGATGCTTGCTATTTGCCGAGTGACGAACATTCGGTGCCCGACCTATCCAATGCGTGTGTCTTTTTGACACATCAAAGGAAGCGAACATTCGCCGAACACAGCAGCTGTTCGGGATTGGGCGAGCAGTAGCTCGCTGCTCGGCGAATGCCGAATGTGTGGAGCCACCTTAACACATATACGAATACATCTTCTTTTAAGAATAGATTCTTTCTTTCGATTCATTTATTTCCCTACAAACATATGTGACATGTAGAGAAAAATTATAACGTGCGCACGTTTTCTGGAATCCTGAATCCCATTCCTATCCTGTTTCTAAACGTACCACAGTTGAAGGATGAAGAAACGTACCCAAAAGCGAGGTTAGAAAATTCGAAAACTAGACATTTTCGCCCCCAAGTAATCGAATACTTCATTGCATCGGTAAACAAACTACAGATTTGATTTTCTAGTATTTTTAAGAAACGTGCAACCCACACTTCCAGTGTACCTTAAGTAGTAAAAAGACAGCTCAGCAAAATGTGGGCATTTTGAAGCTACATACATTTCTTCTGTAACTGTTAGGAAATTCATGTAATTAGTTGTAAGTGATTTGTGTAAAATGAGTTGTTTGGTTCACTCATCTTTCAATACTCGTTTTTTCGGAATGATTATTGTCCATAAAATTGAAGTTATTTGACATTTCTTCATTCACAGAAAGCGTTTATTATCTTTCATTGTGTAGTCATCACTAAAGCAATCATTCCACTAAAATTCGAACTGCTGAATTGGCAAATTGTTAGTTCCATGAGTCTCTAGATTATAATATAATTGAGATTATTTTTATTTCTGTTGTATTATAACTACCTGGACTTGTACAAATATTACAACCGTTGTAATTCGTTATTTTGAAAGTGAAAACAGTTCCAGCCTTTGCACTGTGCCTTTCAGCATTATACGACCGGCATACGACAGGTAAAAATTCTAATATTGCTAATATTTGAAAAAATCCTTCGTATGCCTTCCTTCGGAGGAGAAGTAAAGCCGGGTGTCCCATGTAGTAGATTTACTGCATGTAAAAAGATCCTCAAGCCTAAATGAAGCCTCTGAGCAAAATTGAGTTCCGCCTGTTTCGTCGCCCAAGATAATACCTCCTTTCCCCGCTAGGTGGTTAAAGAAGCGTAGCTAAATTTGCGTGGTTAGACGGAAGAGCGGGCCTGATGGCCGGAGTCTCGCCACGTAAAATAAGGCATTAACTAACAACTAATATTGCTAAGCGTCGAAAATAAAATGTCACAGAACAACATCCAGTGGTTATCGTGGTGTATTGTTTGTCCCTTTGCCCTCACCTGCGCTGGTAGCTGGTGGAGGAGTAGCCGGCGGCGGGTGTGTTGTAGGCGGCTGCGTTGTAGGCGTCGTAGGCGTGCGGGGCGCCGGCGGCGGAGGCGGGCAGCGGCTGCGACGCCACGAACACGCCCTGCGGGCCGAGCGGGTCGCACGTGCCCGTGAGGTAGCACAGCTTGACGCCGAACAGCGGCAGCAGGATGGCCAGCACGGCGGCCACGCCCAGCACGCCCAGCACCACGGCGCCGGCCGTCACCAGCCCGCTCACGAAGTTGTTGGACAGCGAGAAGTCACCTGCGCGCGGCGTGCCCGCCCCTGCGGGGTGTTACCGTCGCCCCGCACCGCCCACGCACACGCCCACGCCCACACCCAAAATCTTTTCTTTTTGCAATTGATTTAAAAATAATTACGTGAGATTTAATGATTCATCACCCGTTGGAATTATAACGTCTGGTGGTTCTTGATTTTGGGTCCAATGAGAAAAAAACGCTTTACATTGACGACGTGTCGGCCATTATCATTATTCGGCCTTCATCAGGGCAGATGCGCAGCACATGCAGAATGTTAATAACAGGGCCCAATTCAAATATGCTTGATGTGAGATGTAACTACATAAATAAGATCCTATAGGATGTACGACGCACATTATTTATAACCCTACAGTCCTGATGAAGGCCGAATAAATGGTCGAAACGTCAGCAATTTAAAGGATTGTTTTCTTTTCATTGGACCCAAATTCAAGAACAACTTGACATAAAATAATTACAGCATATAGGTCTCATCACATCTACAGTACAATTCCCATTATTAATGTACATGTTTTTTTTTAATTTCATGTTAACAATTAAAAAATACTACTAAAATACAACTAAAAATTTTATGGAGGTTTATGGAGGGTCCGAACTGAAATTTCCCCCACCCCTGAGATACTTTGTGCCCACTCCCTTGCTCGAAGGAGCCGCACGTCGATGATCATTGGACAAGACGATATCCGGGGTAAAAAAAAGAATTTCAAGGAATATGGTAACGTCTGTTATATAGCTATAGCTTTTAATTTTGTACTTTATTCACCTTATTCTACAACAAACGGTTTCATACTTTGATCAACGATATATTCTAATTCATTTTCGATGTTTCAATAATTAAAAATCTCCCAAGTTTCAAAACAAAAAATTAATTAGAATACATTTTTGAGCAAAGTATGAAACTTTTCATTTTAAAATGCAGTCAATAAAAATTAATAATAAATGAAGTCAATAATAATACCTAAGTAACAGACGTTAATATGTTATTTTCAATCGATTGTAGACTTTGATCTAATATGTAAAACATGGTGAAATTTTTGGAAAAGATCATGTCAAGGACCGAAACATTCATAAAATATAACTTTAAAATTAATCGTGTAGTTAACACTTCTTCGATGAACAAGAACAGTGAAAAATAAATTGTTCAGCTCTGCAGCCGGGCGTGCTAAAGTACGGAGGTTGCTAGAAATTGTTAACTTAAGTAAGGAAATGTAATATAAAATTTGATGTTAATAATTTTGATTAGTAATTTGATGTAATGCAATATGAGGATAAATATGTGTTATAATTTTATAAATTGTCATACAATATGTAATGAGATGTATACTTAATTCGATTGATACTTAATTGTGTATACTTAATGGATTGTGGATACTTAATGTGTGAAACTTAAATGTGATACTTAATACATTGATGTATACTTAATTGTGGTCACTGATGACCTTTGCTGTTAAGAAGCGACTTTAAATAAACAAAATTTAAAAAAAGAACAGTGAAAAGGATCACATTTTACTTAAGTGGGGAAATATGTTTCAAAAATCACGGTCTCGGAAAGGTGAAGTTCTATCTATCAGCAACATTCACAGGAAGCATTGTGAAATATTAGAGGTGACTAATAAGTAAAAATGTATACGGAACCATGCCATTTTATTTAGAGAAAGTATTTTGTAAGTCTGATTCGAAAAATATTTTAATATGTTGCAAATTTGTCGACGAACAGTTGGAACATGCGAAAATATGTTTTGTGGGAATTCTGATTTGGTGTTGTTGACGTTCTTATCACAAGAAATAAAAGAGGTCGTCTTCGTCAACATACTATGTTGACGAAGATGACCTCTTTTATTTCTTCTGAAAACATATTTTCCAAGAAAATCCCACAGAATCTTTATAAGCCAAGGCCGTGAAATAAATGTATTTACTAGGAAAAAGTTCATAGAGATAGTTCACAAGACAGCTGGTATATACAGTAAAAACACTTTTGCATTCATTTCGGAATTAACTGTTCAAACGTTGGGATTAAACCGTTAGCTACAAAATGTCATTTTTGAAATGTGTCATTTTTGTTGCGTGCCTTTGCTAAAAGATCAGCTTATTTCTTATGCAAACTTTTCTTTTTGGAGGAACTCGGAGGCAAAGCTAACGGCGACTTTTCGTGAAACATTTATTAAAAAAGCTACTAAATTACTAAATATTCCTTTCTAAGAAATGTGAAGGAGCTAGATTTAATTTTTCTATGATATTATTTTCGAATAAAAATGTCAATTTATTTTCTTTATCTTCTGCAAGTGCCACGCGACGTAATGAGTGATGGCACCACATTGAGAAGTTTAGTTTCTTTATAGGCGTGGAAGCTTATAGGCATGGCTTTTTATCATTAGTTTCTTTATAGGCATGGAAGTAAATTTCATACTTCGCTGCAGTGGTATATTTTACGTTTATTATCAAATTTTCCTTAAAATCTATGGACCTCCAAGTTTGCAATTTAATAGTATCATCTATTGAAATCGCAATGAATCTATACCTATCACTAATTTACATCAATTGTACTATAGTTATCATTTTACGCAAGAATTTGAATTTTCCTATTTCTATGTTCCCATGAAACTAATGCGAAATATTCAGTGTATGATACCAATGATCATTCCCAGTGAATTATGTACATAAGTTGGAGTTATTACTTGAAGTTGTTACAACATGAAGGTACCGCGGAGGGGCGAAAAAACGAAGGCAAAAGACAACCCCGTACTGCTCTTCTCTGACGCAATTATGCATGTTCAATGTAATTTGTATTGATTTCTATTATTCTTCGTGTATCTAGAAACTGGACCTCCGTGTTATCAAATTCTGCCTCTCGGATTCAATAATATTCTGTCCACAATAATTAAGATACATTCAATACTCAAGTGACCTTTAAAATTTCACCCTATTTTTACGGAAATCGACCTATGTTTGATCAACATTCACGATAATTGTAACAACAAAACGCCCAACACTACAGAAAATAAAGGCCTTTTCATTTATTAACTCAAGCAGCGGATCTGATGCGTGGTTATAGTGCTGGCAAGTTCTCTTATAATACTACAGGGAACCAAACACATGTTTCGTGTTTACTCACCCGGAAAATAATCCTCTCTAAGCTACGAACATATGATTCGCTATTTCCTTTACAAATTTCTAATGCGATAAATCACGAATGGATGAATACATTGTAGTAGTTGTTGTTGTTGTTACAAAACTTGTACAGAAAGTGAGCTGTGGTGTACGAATGAAACGTTGAGGGACGAGGTGATAATAGAAGGTTAGTCCGGCGTTTGGAAATGAGTACTTTCGTACGAGTTGCGTGCGTTACATTATTTTTTTGCAAAAATTCACGGAAACTTACAAGACTACAATCTTGGTAAGATTCTTAATTTTCGAGGCAGAAATCAGGTGGATTCATGTTACCCCAGTCTCTTGTTTTCTTTGCAGTACTCAATTGTTTTATGTGGCAACGTATGCTTTGCCGCACTCGTACCGTAAAGCAACTCTTTCCAATCAATAAACAATGAAGGTGAGTGCAGCAGTGCTGAAAAGACTAGCCGAGCGCGAGTGTGAGCGAGTGGGCCTCACCAGGCAGCTGGATGGAGGAGACGGTGGTGGAGGTGCGGTCCACGGTGTTGGTGTGGGGCTCGTCGAGCGAGTTGTCCTCGGTGGCGGCCGCCGCCAGCGCCACCAGCGACAACAGCAGCAGCGAGCGCAGCATCCTGCAAACGCACACACACACACATTCAGGCATCGACGAACCACCGCCGCTCAACGAACAGTGCTCGCCTCAAGTATGCATACCCCACGCGCTCTTTGATTTACTCAATTATACACTTTTTATACCAATTGCTTGTTTGATAGAAGTCGACCTCTTTATTGAAATGAAACAATTGAATAGGTAATTCTCTCCATCATTGCTCTTATTTACCTATCCTATATGACATTATTGACGTTATGGGATAAATGTAAAAATAATTATTGATTGTGAGATAAGTTGTTAATATTCTGCGACATAAATCGTACATTGGTCTCTAATGATCTTACTGTTCATACGTCTTATAAGTAAAACAAATAAAAATATTATTTTAGAACAAAATTAGAGGCATTGTCTTTTTAAAATTAAATCATACTAAGTAGAAAAATTATAATAAGAATACGTGAGTTATGGGAGATTATTACGACTAGAGAAACAGTCATGGCAATCCGAAACAACATTATTTTAAATATCTAAAACCTTAAATGAACTCAATTGATTGAACTCACTCTATACTTGATATTTCATCCCGTTTCTCGACTTCGCTAAAAACAAGTCTGTTGAGATTCTCTGCTTTTTTCTTTTTCTTTAGAACCCTAAACCCACTAAATTATCAATAAACAAAAGACTCATTTGCCTACGCTTGAAAACAAAATCAGAATCTTCATAAGTACAGTTTACTCTTCAGAATAAATTCATGAATTTCACGTATTCGAATGTAATGTAACTCCTTTTCAATAAAACTATTATTTAAAGCAAACATAATTGGGAAACTTGGAACAAAGATATCCCTCAGAAGTCATTTTCTTCGCCAAAATCTATTTTCTTCTGGTCAACGACTTTCAATTCTTTACGTAATCCGCCCCCCTCCCGTAACCGTAATTAATAATCATCACAAGTTCGGCAATATTCTAGAGTTGTACACGGTTAATGAAGTTCCCTTCAAAAGAATCAATTCCTTGGCGCAAATGCGCTTGAGAAAGTTGGGGCCACCTCTGCCCGGAAGTGGACGCGCCGTCATTGAGGCGGGATGCTAATCACGCCCGCGTGTCACAGGGGCTCGCGCTCGCGACAACACGCGGACGAGGCAAGTGGAGCGCGGGGGCGCGGCGGGGGCGGGGCGGGGGCGGGGCAGGCGCCAAGAGCGCTAACGCGGGGAAGCGGGCCACGCGGAGGAGCGGGAGGGGGCGGGGGCGGGGCAGAGAGCGGGGGAGCGGGTCACGGTCGACGAAAGCGCTCGCGCCTCCGGTCAATGTCAACGCGCGTGCTAAACACAGGGAGCGCACGCAAGATATGAGCCCTGAGCTCTTCGTCTTTTCTTTTTCTTCTGTGTCGTCTGCTTCCTCTCCTTCTTCGTGTTCTTCCGCTTCTTATTTGTCGCCTTCTTCCTCTACTTCTTCTGTGTCATCTTCTTCCTCTTCTTCTTCGTATTCTTCCTCTTCTTACTTGTCGTCTACGTCCTCTACTTCTTCTGTGTCATCTTCTTCCTCTTCTTCTTCGTGTTCTTCCTCTTCTTACTTGTCGTCTTCTTCCTCTACTTCTTCTGTGTCGTCTTCTTCCTATACTTCTGTGTCGTCTTCTTCCTATACTTCTGTGTCGTCTTCTTCCTATACTTCTGTGTCGTCTTCTTCTTCTCCTTCTTCGTGTTCTTCCTCTTCTTATTTGTCGTCTTCTTCCTCTACATCTTCTGTGTCGTCTTCTTCCTCTTCCTCTTCGTCTTCGTCGAATTCTTCTTCTTCTTCTTCGTCGTCGTCTTCTTCCTCTTCGTCTTCGTCGAATTCTTCCTCTTCTTCTTCTTCTTCGTCGTCGTCGTGCTCTTCTTCGTCGCCATCAACTTCTTCTTCCACGCGCCGTCTTATGCAAATTCTTCTCGTGTTTCTTCTTCCTCTTCTTCTTCTTCTTGAGTGAATCTGTCCTAGGTCACTATAAGCTGGAATCATATTGCCATTTGTCTTTATCCTTTGTGTCTCTGTTATCTGATGGTAAGTAATGCTCCTCTTCAAATCGGTTAGTATTCGAAACCTTTTTTTCTCCCATTTCCCCTCTTAACATCAATTTTGCTTTCTGCAATTCGTTTCAATAAACAATTCTGCCTCAGGATATGCACTGTTCATTTTCACGGTTTTGTGATCGCGCTGTCGTTCGCTGAGTCGTGTGCGGTTTACATCTTCGCATCGGTGTTAGAATACGCCACTCAACTTCACTTAGAAAAGATGGCTCGCAATAACACTGAAAATTACAGAATCTGCTTCTCTACTCAGATCATACAAGTAATTTGTTTTATTCAAATATTAACTTTGACATATCCAATTAGAATTATCTTCTGGGCTACAGCGCCTTGGTGTATTGGAAATCAAGTTTCCAGACGTTTCGTCTCCAACTATGACAGACATCATCCGTGGCGGAGTGGTCGTAGACGAATCATCCTTCTAGGCAGCGTGCAGGTGACTGACATGCCTGTCAGTTACCTCTGACTGTCAGTCACCCCAGCGCTGTCAGAAGGATACTTCGTACTCGACCACTCCGCCACGGAGGATGCCTGCCACAGTTGCAAACAAAACGCCTGGAAACATGATTTCCAATAGACCAAGACGCTCCAGCACGGAACTTAATTCTTATTATGAATTCGTCCGTGAAAGCTTACATTGTTTTATTCTTACATATCCCTCTAAAACGTCCAATGTTCTCATTGCCCTTCAGCGTTTGCAAATAAAATTGTTTTACAATGGCAGCTGGAGAGAAACCTCATATCCAGTGTGCAGGACGGTTTTAATTTACCCCAAGACACCATTTGGCAAAATTCTTTCAGGACTACAGCAAATGGAAGTTAGCAATAATGAACAACACAAATGTTACAACTTCAATTATTTCGATCGATATCATTGGATCATTTGTCGACCAACAGCTTGTCATAAGACTAGAAAACTCAATGAAATTGTGTACGCCCGTGTGTTTATCTTAGAGGTTTGTCGTGTGTGTCCTCCATATTTGTAATTCACTAAAATATTCTATTGACCGATCGCCGATGTAGCGCCGATGGAAGAAACAATGTGTTCTTAAAGGGAAGTAAACCCCTTCATGGTGCAAAATAAATCACGTAAAGCTATTGAATTTCTTATTCACATCACTGACATTTAAAACTACTGAATTCTTACTAATTTTACAAATAGGAAATAATTGTTAAAAAATGTAATTTCAATTTTCAATGAAAAATCACTATTTTAATCTAATAATTGAAAATATTCATAAAATGATTTTCAATGGCGGAGTACGCAATGCCAGCCCCTCAAGTTGAACGCAGATCGCGGGCACCTGTAAGTGTTCCTAAGCATTTAATGAATTTGTGTTTCATTGGAACTATGTGGATTTATTCCTAAATTAAGAAGGTAATAGTTAAATCTTTTAAAAAATTATTGCATTTAGTAAAACACATGACATATGACCTCATGTTTAAGCCATTTGTATAGTTCCGTATCAATATTAACGCTTTATGATGTTATACTACCGTAAAAGTTATTAATATCAACTTCAAATTAATTAACATCTACTAAACCAATGTAATATCTCACTTTTAATCCGATTTAATTTACGAAACTTCTGTCTCATTATTTTATTACAAAATGATAATCCGGTCGTAGAAATACGCGGCATTCCGACACCTTTCCTCTTCCTAGTGTCATTATTATTTAACAATTACTCTTTTTTTTTAAAAAAAAAGTGCACGACATCTTTTAAAAATCTGCAAATAAATGAACTTACGCAGAAAACGTCCAAGCCACGATAATAAGTAGGACTGAAAAATTGCCTGGAAAGTTGGGACATATCTTAAAATTTTGAGAAGTGAGAATGTATACCGAAAATAATGCATGTTTGGGATATCGCTCTAGAAAAGTTAGAAAAGTTCTGCATATTCTCTATCAGGGAAATAGAAGAACCCAAAAGTATTGTTTCCTGTCGTTCGGATTTAAGTCTCGAAGACTAATGAAAATAAGGTGGTTTACAAATTCTGCAACACTACAATAAATATTCACGGCGAACTCGTTTGAGCTAAGCATGTTTCTGAAAATGTAATTAAAATGTTTTACAGTGCCAAGATCTGTTCATGTCTGTTGTAAGGAATAATGGCAAAGATTCTTAATTTAAATATTCATGCACCACATACGATTATAATCACTGTAGTTTTTTGATGAAAATACACCTCTGTCAGACGATTACTGGATATTGCGTTGTACATCACTAAACTTTACATTTGAAAACACTCAATATTCAAACTTAAAATATTCACAATCTGTGCTTCGCTTGTGCCTTTAACCTAATACTCTCACACACTTGCTCGCGTTAGACAAAGTTCTTCACGAAAAATTCTTAATACAACCAAACGACACTTTGTATAAGTATTCATTCTATTAATTTTACTATTTCATTGAAACTTAGTATTTATTTTATAAAACCGTTTAATAATAGTAAGCGATAAGTCATCCGGGACCTTTTATCTTTCATTTAAAGCAAAAATCACAAATTTTGCTGAGTAAAAATTTCAAACTTCTTTCCAAACGAAACCCTTAGTGTCTTTTTTTTTACAATTTTCTAAATGTAGAAGGTTTAAACGAAAATAGAAACTATGTCATAGTTATAAATGCAGTTTCTTTTATTTGAGCACAAAAATTCAAGAAAAGAGCTATTTACCAGAAAATTTCAAAAATGTCACAGGGGCTTCCTGTAAAGTACTGTCAAAAATCAAAGTATCTTAACGATCTCCGAAACGACACAATTAGATTTTAATCCTGACATATTTGCCAATTTTCAGCTCAAAATCTTCTGATCTGACAGAGTTACGCGTGAATATCCACCCAGACATTTATCCATCCATTCATCCATTCGGACAAACTGCTTTCCGCCTACACCAATTTTTAACTGTCTCCAGAACAGTACTAATACATCTTAATCTTGACGTGTCTGCAGAGTTATAGCTCAAAATATCCTTAAACGCCGATTATAGACCGAAAATTCGAAATCGAATTATTGAGGCGATTCCATTACTTTTTCTCTCTTTAGCATATAATAAGGAAGAAAATTAAACACAGAATTAATGAGCCTCGAAATTCATCGTCTCCTATATTATTTCAGTTGAATACATACCTTTTGCGGCTTTCACACGCAACCAATCTTTATAAATGTGGTCTCTAAAGACAGATAATTTCATGAAGATGTGAAGAATTGCTCGTTGACTTTAAAAATACGAAAGGTTTATTTAAAAACGCATCTAAATATTAATGTCAATTTGCAACCCGCAACACTGGGCCGCATTTTTAAATCTATGTCGTTAACTAACTCCTAAACAAAGCGTTTTAGGGCCTTAAATTCTCAAATTTTGAGGCACAAGTTCACAAAGAAACGTTCCTCACACCGTGGTTACAGGATGAGATCTTTTCGAACATTCTATTACATTTTTGCCGATTCCACGCTTCTCGATTCTATCCCACCTGTTTAGAGCCTGTAGAATCTATAACTGAATATAAAATTAAACTAATTACTTGATATTCTACGCGATTGAATTACACGGGTGTACCTCTCTGCTGAATAACGTTAAATAAGAATAATTTGTATTGACAAGGGTGTATTTTTTTGTTATCAATTACAAGGAGACATATAGGACAAGTGGCGGAGGATAAGAGGATCTTGAAAAAAATATATATTACAGGCTTAATATGGAAATGGAAAATAGGGAAGAGGGTGGGGATCAACATGCGAGAGTACTCGAACGGATACGCTAGTTTTACATAATTGCAACACGAAAATTAACTAATTCTACCGTTTAAATAAAGAAATATAGATCACATTATACTTCCCTTACATTTAACAGGACGCATTGAAACATGTTTTCCTGACATTTAAATACAAAAGCGAAATCTATAAATGAAATTTCGACGTCAAGGTATGACAATACTATTAACATTTCATTTAATATTGTGCAATAATTTTGCTCCATGTTGGATGTAGAAGCTTTCATATTTTAACAGAGAAATTACCAATATACCTCGAATACAAAAGTACATATAAATGATATTTTGTCACTCTGTACAACATTTCGCTATTTCGTCTAAAATGTCATTAAAATAATGCTTTCTTGTAAATGAAACATACGAAAACTGACATCACTTCTCAATGAAATACACTATTGCTTTTAATTATTCCTTTAAAAATTATTTTCCTTTTACCTAATTACTGAAGTAACCCCTTACGTTGCTCATAAATAAAATATAAAATTAATCAAATAGTAGATCGGCGTAGTTCATTCAGAAAAATTATGACATGACCACGAAAAAAAATTAAAAAATGCTATCGTTTGGTAAGTGATTTCGCTATTTTGCACTATGTGAATAAATTCCTGAAGAGCCAAGAGTATACAAAAATTCATTCCAGGGTACTACTGTTTACAAAAAAAATTGTTGCACTCAACGTATTAAAAAAATCGCAGATTAGCAACAAAAGAACTCATCATGAAATTCTTCTTCAGAAAATTGTACACATATTAAAACACAATAGTAGACATTTCTGGAATTCATACCACAGATCCGAAGATAAACAGCTATGGAAAGAGTTAATATTAGAATACAAATATTCTTAAAAAAGCAATGCCAGTGCCTCTCTTAACCCTACAAATACATCTTCCTTATTCTCCGTTTTGTTTTATAACGAGTCCCTTTGTTCGCATCGCAAATTAGGAGCTTGTTCTCCGCTAACGAGCCCTAGGACGTAAGATGCGCACGTACCTGTTATGTGAGGTGGAGAGTGCGTAGGGCGTAGGGCGTCGGAGCTCTCGAAGGCCGTGGGCAGGTGTGCGCCCTTACCTGCGCGCCGCCCTTATAAAGCCCTCATCCTACGCCCCCTCCCCGAAGACTGCCTTCGCCGCCCACCCCCGCAGGCAGGGGCGGTTTTTTAAGGTCCAAGCAGATACCGTTGCGTGTAATCGCCGAAGTGGTTGGAAAGAAATTCACCTTAGATTAGAAAAGTCAACATAGCATGCTAGAGAAAACCATATTTACAACATCCGAATAAGAATACTACGTTAAGACTTTATAGGAACATTGGATAGGAAACTGGATAGGAACGTTTGCCTGTAGCGATTTTCAAAATTATCCTTCACAGGGTACATTGGCTTAGAAATATGTCGCATTTATTTTTTTCCAAAATATAATGAGTATAGTAATTTCATAAATTTAGAAAATTACACATTTACAATAAACAATTACAATTACAGGATTAGTGCGGTGTAATGCTTGGCGGTAGAATGTAGAATAATTCAATGGTGAAAAGCACTATCCGGAGTAGTAGGTACTATTTAATTTAACCAGTTTTAAGTTTTTATTATATAAAATACATATCTTTTGACCGTAACAATTTCTAACACACTTGGCACATTGTTATTAAGTCTACTATGCCGTATTCCCATAAAATGCCTCTTTTCGACCTGGATTCGAGCTCTTTATTTTTTTTTTTGACTGATGTTATAACTGAATTAAGGAATGTTATATTATGCATTCTGTTGTAAGTGCCTCACATTGCTGCGTATAGCATGGCTAGGATAGCAATATTGTTAAACATTTTTTAATTATTATATTTACATTACTTTTATTTTACCGGTGATGTGATAATAGTTATTGGTTAAGCGGTGAATTTGTCGTTGGCTTCTACATAATTGAAATTATTCAAGGTGTTGTCATTGCCAACAGTACTGTTTATATCAATAACAGCAGCTTTCGATGGCTTAGCCATCATCATCAGTTTTCTGCTGTCTGGGAGCCACAAAAAGTCTAGTAATGATGATGGCTAAGCCATCGAAAGCTGCTCTTATTGAAATAAACAGTATTGTTGGCAATGACAATGCCTTGAATCATTTCAACGATGTGATAGTTGCTTTCAACACCTTTAACTTAACCCTTGATATCTCTCATATCACGCGTATTCCTGAGTTTTTGTCGCCATTTTGTGTCTAGCTGAACATCTATTTATTGAGAAAATTATTCCTAGATAGTGAATTGTTTAACTATTTCTAATGGCGCATCTAAATATGACCTCTTTTTTTTAATTTTACCATTGCGTCGTTCTTGAATATACTTACTTTCTTGTATACATACGTATTTACGGAGGAATATATGTAGTATAGAGAAAGTTATGTGATGCTGCGCGAAAAAACGGCAAATTTTCGGCAGAAAAAATTCATTGCCGAGCCGTGGTAACAAAAAAGGGGATAAACCCAGTTGTTAAATTAAGAAAAAAGTCCTCTAACACGCGGTGTAACCATAATCGCTGTTTTGTGGGTCCCTGATACCGAAAAGTCAATTGGCGACAAAACGTCCGTCCGTTTGACCGTCTGTGCGTCTATGAACACTACTAGCGTTTTAACCATACGTAGGATCTTTTCCAAATTGAAGAAACCTCTGTTCATCGGGCTCTAGTTGAAGCTTTGAAATTTTGAAAAACAAGCTTGAAAAATTCGAGTTACTTTACATGAAGCCCCTGGGACATTTTCAAAATTTTCTCAAAAACTACTCCAATTTTTTTCTTTAACTTTCTTGTAAGATTAGAGTCAAAATACACTTGTAAAGGTGGCCTACTCTCGTTTTTCACTGTTAACTCTGAAGGTTCTGAAATCGAAAAAATTAAAATATTTTTCGATGTTTTTCTACAACTACAAAATTGACGATAGAGATTTTTTCTTCAAGTAAAATTTGTTCTCTATATTTGTTCTTTCATTAAGGTCATGTACATTTTTTAAATATCTTTTAGTAGTTTTCGCGGAATAGTGCGTGAAAAATGTGCAATTTAAAATAATAACATAAAACAATACTTTCTCAAAATCGGTTCGAATTTTTTTCTTTAAACGTTTGGTTGGGATAGTGCTAAATGTACGAGATGACATAAACGTCATTTTGCTGGATCCTGTTGGTTTTTCAATAATTAGGAAACTGTAGTTTCGTTAACTTTTTCTCTCGTCGTTAATATTTATATTGGGTGCAATTTGTTCACATTATTTATGAGATCATGTGATTTAAATAATGTCATTTAAAGTTTCTCAAAAACTTAATAGTTTTCTTTTAAAATGACCTCAAAATTTCGTATTTTCAGAAATACTCTATCGCCATTTTCTCAAAAATGTTCTTTAAACTTTTCGAACAGGTAGTGCTAATTGTACCGTTTAATATGACATAACGTTAATTTTAGGGTATCCTTTAGTTGTTTTTTTTTTCAATACTTACACAAATGTAATTTTTTTGAAATATCTCTTACTCCGTTAAGATGCATTTTTAGCAATTTGTAAACACTATTGCATTTGTGAGTGGAAGTGCTTCAAATGTGATAGATAGACGATAGATGGTTACTGGCAACAGTATTGTGGCAAGTCCGAATAGCTAGACTAGACCAAAGAAAAAGAAAACTAATGCGAGAAAGTCTGTGCCTTTCCGTAGCACCACTATTTTTTTAGTTTTGTTTGTATTTAGTCCAATTTTTATACTCCGTAAGTGTGAAGATTTGTATTCCGCAAACGTTTGTTGACAGTAAAACGATATTTGCAAACCCCAGGACAATAACTTTGCGGTCATCTAGGTTAGGGGCATACCGATCTCTCATTTAGAATGATTCGAGAAGATTGTCAATAAACAAAGGAATAAAAAGCAGTGATAAAACGCATCCATATTTAATAACTTTGTCTACATTATTTTACTCTTTGGAGAAGGTTCATTCAGTCGTATTCATTCCCTTAAATACTTTAGAGATCTAGGATGATTTTACTCCAGACTCCCTTATTTTCTAGTTTTTCCCTAATTTAGAGAGTGATAAGTTATCGAATGCCTTTTCGAAATCTACAAACTCGCGTTATAGTTTTCACTTGGATTTTGAGAGCGTGATTTCGACTAGAGAGTTTTTTACAAAGACGGCGTCAATTGTGCTATTATTGCGTCTGAATTCTACTAGAATGTCTATTCTTTCCCCCATGATTTTGCTGCTAGGTTGAATTCAGTCATTGTCTGGAGGAGAATTCTAGCGGCCGACTGCTCTGCTCAGTAGTTTTCCCTGGTTTCTCCGATCAACACCAGGCGAATACCGGAGCAGTACCCTACCGAACGGGCCACAGACCGCGCGCGATCTGTCCTTCCTCTTCCTTGTCCTATCCTCTCCCCTTACACACACACTTACACTAACATGCACTACACTACCACATATTCCGGTAGACCGGTCGGGATCTCAGAGCTTGTCCCGGCTGGGGCGGTGCCCCGCTGGTGGGAGAGTCCTGGATAGGGGAAAATTCCGCTAGCCGACGGTAGGTCGGCGCCGAATCTCGCCATCCAGAGGGGGAAGATCATCGCCATCTCCCAAGGAAAACATGCGCTACACTGACAGGACTAATGACTTAAACTGTTGACGCTCCCGGAATCACTAACTAACCAACCAACCAAAATCTACGATTTTGAATTCTGGTGAATAAGAAGCGGCAGTAAATTTTCTCGAGGATAAAGAAGAGGATAAGGATTCAGAAGATAAATACCTCTGTGGGTGTTCGTGTTGTTTTTATCTCCACGTTTTTAGTTGTGTGACTTAATGATTGCTGTGACCCATTCTTGTGAAAATTTTCCTAACATTAACATTTTATTGATTAATAGCTCAAACATTTTGGCGCAAGTTCTATTTATGTTTTTGACGAATTCGCCGGGAGTGACACCTGCGCCAGGACCCTTAATGCTCTTAACAAATTTAATTACGTCTTCTACATCTCGAATGATGATATGTTGATCCAGTTGTAAGCTAATGGCTAAATATTCGCTGGTGGGAGATTCATGATTACTCAAATAATACAAAAAATAGATGACTTGATAAATGAATAATACACGGAATCAAATATTTTTCCGTGTTTCTAGGTATCTAACTAAACCAAAGACACTTCTCAAACAACGAGCAACATTGTTTTATTTCAATTTGTGCGCGCATTGAAAATTAGTAACGTAAATGTGTTTGTATTTTTCTCGACTTCCTGAATATCTAGTAAAATCATAGAAATACTCTCAGTTAGAAAATACACAGTTTCTTTCAATTTCTGCGAGCCTTCCAAATATAAATATACTAGATTAGTGGCTTTCTTCCGTAACAATCACATATTATTTTGGCAATTAATAGTCCTCCAATACTTTTTATACAATTAATATTTCCAGAGTATTATAACTCATCCATACATCTTTGGTGCGTAAAAGTAAAAAAATTCCGTCGTGTTCAAATTAATTTTTGTTTTCAAATTTCAGAGTATTAATCAATTCAAGATATACACGATATTAAATTAGGAGACCTAAAAGGAATCCTTCTTCATGAAAAGTGAGAATAAGTAATATAATCTGTCATCAATTTGTAACTTTCAAATTATGGAGCAGAGGGGACAACTCCAAGAGTCCACAATACAGCAAGACATTTCTTTAAACAATAAAAATCCTCGCAATTGAACCCACCGATTCACCACGCTCTCAATCCCCACAACAGAGGCCGCAGCGAAAATAACAGCGACTCTTTAATGGCGCTCTTTCCAGAGACGCAGTTCTTCTGCGCTTCTGGAGGAGCGCTCCCTCTCTGACCCGGCTTCGCCTGCGCCAGTCAAACACGCGCAGGAGCAGTAGCATAGCGGTTACCAAAAAATGCATTTCGCATTTTAAGTTTGGCGCCAGGTTTTTGGTCCCTCTTGAGCCCAAACGAATATAAACTCGAGAAGTTTTTATTGCCGCGCCTCGGAGATTGCAAAATTCTACCAAAACCAAGCATATAATTCTCTCAAAATTGCGCAGCGTAAAAATATCTGGGCCAATGAAACTAAGCGCAAACCAATACAATGTAATTCGTTACTTGGCCAAAAATAGCAGCATGGCTGTGACGTCACATCCAGTTTTATGGAGTCTAGAGGAATTGTATTTGTCTCAATGACAAAGTTTTTTCATTGTGCTTGTATATTTGAGGGAATCGATTATCGTCATATAGGCTTCATATGGGAGTCATAAAGGCAAAAATTGTGTAGCAACGCTTCACATGGACTCGCTTACCTATTTTTTTAAAACGTTGAGACTTCCTTGGCAATAAAATATCTATTTCCCTACCATCAGTTTCCCAATTATTAAATTGTAGACCATGATAATAATTATACGAATGAAACAAATATTCTGGCGAAAAAATGTAGAATGGCTAGAAGAAAGAATCCGAGAAAATTCCCATAATTTTGCGTGTTGCACAGTTGCTGCTCCCACTCAGCACAGTTGCTGCTCGCGTCTTCAAAACTTGATGGTTCACAAAATGAAGACGGAGTGTTTTACAAAAAAATGTGGGAGGATGGCCCTTCGTCAACGAACAAAACAGTACGCGAGGCGCTGTAGATCTAGACTCTCTGCGAGCACTTGAATGAAGCCCTTACGATTTAATTAAAGGGATATATGGCGCCAATCCCGTCGCTGAGGAGCTAGAGCGTTAGCTTTTATGATTTTTTCGAAACTCTAAGAAAAAATTGAAAAAGATTGAATTGATTTTTGAAATTTGGTATTTAAATGTGTAAGTTTTCTATTAAACATAAAATGCAAAGTCATAGGCTTCCGCGGCCAGTCATGGAATGATCTTGGCAGTCCGGGTGACGCCGCGTCGAAGGCTGTGGTGCTAACGTTTCTACCCATCTTGTTGTGATCTTCCTCAGGACAACCCTGAGGCAACCCAGCCCTGAGGAAGACGACGACAAGATGCTGTGGTGTCGAAACGCTGTGGTGTCGAAACGTCAGCACCACAGCACTCGACAAGGCGTCACCCGAGCAGCGAAAATCATTTTCAAACGTAAATTGCGACCAAAACGTTTATGAAATACCAACGCGAACGCCGCGTCTAATTCAAAGTATTCTCATTAATTTTTCTCTCTCCTGCCAACTGGGACCCTGTGATCCACTCGCGGAGGACGCCTGGTGAGCGAAAGTGAGCGAAAGTGAATCGAAGGCTACTAGCGTGCTCTTTGGCCTGAAAGCTCTGATTCCCTCCCGAGGTCTTTGAGATATTGTCTAATGTTATAGTACTACACGTCCTTCACCGCCCTAATGTTCATTTGGCAGCGAACGGTTTCTCATCGACTGTGCTTATCAGTGTGGCAAATGGGACCATCAAGAAGAAAACCACCAGTGCCGTCTATACGCGTGGATCATTGTCTCGCATGTGATTTGTAGTTAACGAAAACAACTGTGGTGCGTTAATTACTCAGAAAGTAATTATATGGATGAGACATTTGCATTTTGTCCGAGGCACATTCAGAAAGTAAGTTTCCCTAGGTCGTCAACAAAACGAAAACTCAGTTTCATTGAAAAAAATTATTGTAGCAGGTGCAGAACTTGTTGCACTATTTTCCCATGTAGTCACCATCAGAAATGAGACATTTTTCATACTGTAGAATTAACATTTGTATCCCTGTGTTGTAGACGTCTTCGTCCCGAATAGAAACCAGTGGCAGCACTCCACCTGCATCCTCTGCATCACCGTGATACGCATAATGCTGACTTGACAAGAACTTTTTGAGGTGAAACAAAAGATGGGAATTGCTAGGGGAGCGATCCAAACTTTAAGAGTGGATGGACAAACACCTCTCAGCGGAATTGCTGCAGACAAGCCGTTGTGGATTGAGCTGTGTGTTGCTGAGCGTTATCATGAAGAAAGACAACACTTGCCGTGAACATCGCACGGCGCTTGTTCTGAACGCATTACCTGATAAGCATTACACATATCACAGTCACGCACAGGCTGTCACACAGCGGGAACACTCTTACCTATAGCAAGCGGCAGACTTCTTCTACACACACAGGGATTCAAATGTTGACCCCACGGTATGACACAAAAATCTCATTCTCGTGATTATTTAAGGGGGGAATTGCAACGTATGCTGCATCTACTACAGTGCTGTTTTCCCATGAAAATCGGTTTTCATTTCGTTGGCGACCTCGGGAAAGTTCCTTTCTGGATGCGCCTCCAACGAGGTACCTAAACGCATGAAAATAGGCCGGGCAATGTTCTGGTCGCAGCACAAACACGCTCCAACTGGCACGCGCCATGGTCCCCGGCCGCGCAGCAGGCCAGCCTTCCCATGCGCCGCACGCGCCCGCTGCTCTTCTTCGACGGCGTAATTGAGCGCGACGGCGAGCGCAACGAGGGGAAAACAGTCGCATGCGAGCAGCGCAGCCGCTCCCCCCCACAGCCAAGCGTGCGTGCCCCCGCGATCCGTGAGACGGCGGTGAGGTTTTCGCGGAAAGAAGACAGAAAAGGTGGTTTTCTGATTGATTGATTTTTTCGTGTTTCCGGGCGCGTCAACTGCTTTGGTCATTAGTCCCGTGAGTGTAGTGCATGTTTCTTCTCGGGAGATGGCGGTGATCTTCCCCCGCTGGATGGCGAGATCCGGTGCCGACCTACCGTCGGCTTGTGGGGTTTCCCCCTAACCAGGACTCTCCCACCAGCGGGGCACCGCCCCAAGCTCTAAGCTCCCGACCGATCTCCCGGAATATGTGGTAGTGTAGTGCATGTTAGTGTAAGCGTGTGTGTAAGGGGAGAGGATAGGACAAGGAAGGGGAAGGAAAGATCGCACGCGGTCCGTGGCTCGTTTGGTAGGATTCTGCTCCGACATTCACCTGGTGTTGATCGGAGAAAACAACGGAAATCTACCGATCAGAGCAGTCAGTGTGTAGAATTCTCCTCCAGACAGCGATTGAATTCGACCTAGCTGAAAAGCTATTGTCGAAAATCCTGCCGCCGTCAGGACTCGAATCTAGGACCTCCCGGCCAGAGGCGCTGCAGTGACATCAGTTGATGCACTGAGCTACCGCTCCAGGTAGAAAACGTGGTAACTAGCCCGTCTATGTTCATGATTTCTTCAAGAAAGCCGGCGTTGTCCGGGTACTGATTTATCACAATCCTTCACTTACCACAAAAATGTTTGAAATGATCTCTAGTAACGGTCATGGAATTAATTTTCTTGAGATTCCTGCCACGCTCCGCGCCATTCTGCTTCACTCTGATCCGATCCGCTCAACATGAACCTAATATTCAAGCGTGCATAGTCAGCCTATTCAAATTAATTTATGTCAATCAATGATTTCATTGTTAGAGTGAACAATCAGACAACTCGACTTATCTTCTTGGGGTTTTTGGAATGTAGTACGTTACGTGCGTAAATAAACATCCAGCTATTACTCAGCAATCACGTCAAATTTAATTAATCTAGTTACTGCAAAAATGAGGAGAATTATTAGGGAAATCGAGTAGTAAACCCATTTCATTTTCAGCAAAAAGTATCTATAGTGGATTTATTAGCATTCTTACCGGCATCAATGACTTATTTAACGATATTTGATACATTTTAACTTTTCTAAACATTTAATTAAATAGTATAAAGTTACTAAGCTCTAATTACCTCCTATTATAAGTGGTTACGACGAATTCCATAACCCCTCTCCTGTACGAAACGTCTTCTATTGCAAACTCTGTCCCATCTCAGTAACAGTGCACATCACTCGAGATCTATAAGCCAAGTCTTTTGCTTCCGGAGAACAAAAACAAATAGAGAGAGAAAGAGAGAATTGAACTTCAGTACAGTTTGGGATGCTTGAGCTCTTTTCATTTTGTTCTTGAGAAGAAAGACGAGGAATGTCTTGGACTGTGCATTTCCTGAAAACGCTGGGATTTTTATAAAGTAAGGATGTAGACGACGATATTTGGATCTATTTCGAGTTTATTTTTTCGAATAGAATATTTCATGATGACACGATGGACAACAGGATGGAGGTAAATAAAAAAATGTGCTTAATTCAATAGAAAAAATATTTGATGTAAAATTACTATATAAATACTCAATGTAAAATTAATGCATAAAAATTGGCTTCTATGAAACTATCAATAAATATTGATACTTATGGTTTAATTAATTAATTACCTACTATCTATTATTGACATGTTTTAGAATCCTTGTTTTGGATAAATTATATAAATAATTGAGAATGCATGTTTATGTTAATTCTAAATTATACAACAACGTCGAAAGTATGAAATAAATTTAACAGAAAATTACCAAAGTGCCCTAATGTACTCAAAACACTCAGACGACCATACAAACGCATTTCTGCTCTCACAGAATGTCACTTTAGTGAATAATTCTTATTATAATGAAGTAAAAGATCTTTTGATTTACCTTCCTTTACTTCATGGCTATCAAAACCATGAAAAACTGGAAATTGAGTGGGCATAAAAAGGAAATAAAAATAAATAGGATCATAATGAAAGTGGAAAGATGAAATTTGAAATGAAAACTTCAACGGAACATAAACGAAGATTACCTGAGATAACGAAGGGCGAAAATTCCCCCAAAGTTTTTAAGTTTATGACTCATTTTCAGATTATGTAGATGAGCACAGCGAAATCCTCTTAATGGTATATCTCCACGTGACTAGAATCGGCAATAACTACTTCGGGAACGATCGTAAAATTTAGCACCCATTATAACAACCATCGGGTTAGAATTGCACCGGAAATATCATTGATGCAGAGAAACATTCTTTCTTCGTTCAGGCGAAGATCATTTCAAACATATTTTGAAAACACATCCCATATTCTTTACCCACATTAAAGGTGTTTCTCTTCTTATCAGAATGTCCGCTCCTAGAAGCTGCACTGTGGAATGACGCTTAACGGGCCACGCCAATGCCATTCCAGAAAGCGGAAAGCGATGGGGTCAACTCCACAATAAATTGTAATATAATTGAACAAACATTTTACATACTTAAGAACTAATACTATAAGTATTTAGCAACATATAGCAATCATTTTCGGCATGTTTGTTTTAAATATTTTATTTTTTTGAGATATACCAAAGTCAAATATATTTCGAACAACATGCTGTCCTTTCCACAGGGGCCCAGAGGGAAATATCTGTCTTCAATATTGTAGTTGCAGGACGACGCCGAAAAAAGTTTGAAATTTTCCAATTTTCGAAAATTCAGAGACTTCAGATGAAAATACGATTTGTGCCATTTGTTTAATTGTATTTCGACCTCTCCGAAAAGAAATTAATAAAACATTTCGAGCCATTTTTGAGAAAATGTTGTTTAAGCTTCATGTAATATACCCCAAAAACAAAATGATTTTTTCAAATTCGCAGAACCTCGAGTTCGGCCAGATCGATGGGGGAATATCAATTTTGGTGAAAATCGCTTGAACGCTCTCGAGATGCACACAGACAGACAAACGGACTGACAAACGTTTTGCCGACAACCAAATTTTCGGTATCAAGGTCCTACAAGACATGGATTGTCACTACACGTGTTAGAAGTCATTCATGTGTATAAGAAAGAGATATAACAAATTTATCGTTATCAGAGCCCCACAATACGAGGTTTTTTTCTGCCGGAAAACCGTACTTCTTCGCAACATTATAATACTTCCTCAATACACATAAGCAGTAAGCGAGTGACCAGAAATCGTCGTGGTAGAACGCTCGTTTGATAATGAAAGACGAACGGGGCGTCGGCGTCGGCGCGGCGGAGGGTCGCCGAAGGCCAACCGCGAGGGGGCGGGGCTGCTCGGGGGCGGTCGCCCTGGAATTCGGCCGCTCTCCCCTAACGGTGCAGCGGGGGCGGCAAAAAACGCAAAGGCGCTCGCGCAGGTACATCGCTCCCGGATGTGCCCTCGACAACCCCCGGCAAGGGTTGGGCCGACCGCGCGGCACCTTATCCACCACTGGCCCTCACAGGCATTGCCTCCCAGAGATCCAACATTTCGGGCGAATTACTGACATTTCGGGCGAATTTTGAATTATTGATTCTGAGTGTAATAAGTGGGAGCTCTTTTTTATCTCATTTTTTAAGAATGTTCCTTACATCATGTCTTTCCATTTTGCAAAATTTCAAGAATAAACAAAAAATGACAAATTCATTTGGCTCATACACATAAATTAATGTAGATGGTAGTCAGAAATTGATTTCTTTTCTTCTGCGACATGAAAAGTCAGTTAATATTAATTACATCCGAACTTCTCAACTGTAATTTTTAAAATTGTAAATTAATTTAAGTGGTTAGGCGGAAGAGCAGGCCTTAAGGCCTGAGCCTCCCCACAAATAAAGACAATTTTATTATTATTATCCAATATAGTGTTGTTTATTTTTTATTTATTTATTTTAAAAAATGGGCTAACATAGAGCAAAATGTTCTAGTTTTGCAGTATCAACACACCTTCACTTTTTATAATAGACATTTAAATAGTGGACAGAGAAAATTAAAAGAAAGAATGTAACAAACAAGTAAAATATACAGGCAAAGCAGTGGATACTACACTCACACACAAAATATATAAAATTTTTCTTTATTAGGGAACGTGTTTTTCTGACAAAATATAATTTCTCTGTATAATAATCATTCGTATTTAACATTTAACTTGTTTGAATTGAACATGGAACAAACATTCTATTATTCATATTATATGTAAGAATTACAAAAAACTATTAAACTTTAGTAATATTCCAATTGTCGTACTTCTGAATAATTCAGCAATGTTTTCTAAAACGGTCTTTATCGAACAGCTTGTAATGCAGCAAACAATAATGTCTGCACCTCTAACATTTCTTACAAGTTAGTTAATTGGCGGCTACTCTAAACGGAAGGTCCTAGGGTTCGAGTCACGACGGTGGCGGATATTTCACACTAGATACAGCTAGATGGAATTTAGCCGCTGGTAAGAAGAGAGCTTAGTCGCCAGCTACTCTGATTTGTAGTTTTCTGAGGCTTCTCTGATCAATACCAGGCGAATTTCGGTATTTATCGACAAGTGGCCTAAGAAACACCTTAACAAATAAATGCTTTCCTTCCTTATTCTCATCCCCTTCCCCCTCATAATCTTACACTGAACTGCACCACCCCACGGAGACCAGTCGGGAGCTCAAAGCTTGTCCCGTGTGAGGGTGCCCCGCTGGCGGATGGGGAAACCCTCGCAAGGCAACGAGCAGGCGGCGGCACCGGACCGCCCGTTCTAAAGGGACAGGAACACCGCCCCCGCCCGCGACTGACCTCCATTTGCACTGATATATTATTATTATTGTTATTATTATTATTATTACTGCAAGAGTTATTACAGCAAGAAAATTCAAGTACTAATTCAAATTATTGATAACAATTGTCAACAACAACAAGAATCAAAAAAATATCCATTTCAAATTCGCCAGGAATTGAGTTCGGCTTGATGGATCGGAGAAAATCCATTTCGTGGGGTTGATTTAGGCTCAAGGACCTTTTTATGATCATAGACCTCTAAATCGTGATTTTTCGTAAACGTTTACACATCTCTACATCGAGTTTTTGGAGCATTACATAATTTTTTTAAACTGCATATGAGAGGAATTAAAAATAAAGGTACGAATAAAGAAATGGACTACAACTAACTTAAAATACCAAAATGTATTATGAAAGTACTATCTAACATGTTCTTTCTTTATTTTTTATACAATTTATTTTCGTAAGGGAAATTCTTCCCCGATTTTGTAAGCTCCACATATGCAGAGGAAGTCAGTATATTTGGAAAATAATTCTCACATACATGCAAAATGTACAATAATTAGTTATAGTTGCATTGTATGAACTATTATCGTAGGTAATTATTTTAGGGTTCCTGGTGATTCCAAAAGAAAATCCTGGGATAAAATTTTTTTCCTTCCCATCTTCGACAGTTCCCGCTTTCGAAAATTTGTGTCGAACTCTCTGAGATCTCCCGTGACTGGTAAAGACGCAAAGAGGCGTTTCCTGTCGCCACATCGACCTTCTCTTGTCCGCGAGAGCGCGTCCGGTTGAGCGTTTCCGACTCCTTCCTCCAGGAGATCGGTCTCAACTCGCCACTCTCGTCGCAAACCGTTGGAACTCGTACTCCGTGCGATATGCCCACGGAATCGAAACAACGTCCACGGTTGCGGTGCATCGACTTGGCACTTTCACATCGACAACGATCTTCATTTTCTTTTTCAACGCCGTACAGCCCTTTTCATTCCAAGATAATATTCGATTATTGATTGATTTATTACTAGTGATTCCGGGCGCGTCAACTGCTAAGGTTATTAGTCCCGTAAGTGCAGTGCATGTTTTTGCTGGGGAGGTGGCTGTGATCTTGGCCCTCTGGAAATAGTCTTGGAAGTTCCTATTATTGTACAAAAACATTTCCTTTTTTTAAAATAATGAATTCCCTCTGCAAGTAATCCTGTGGAAATTTCTAGTAGCAGTAGGTGTTAATTACATGATTGAAAATTTTCAAGATACTTGTGGATATCAATGAATTCTCTATTCCAATATAACTTTTCTTTCATAAGCCATGATTTTTGAAAGATTTAATGAGGGTGTAAGTAGTGTTTAACGAAAATATGAAAATACTATTATTTAGCCTTCGCTTTTATTTATTCTTATAGAACAGTCTTCAAACTTCAACAGCTTAAATGCAGAAGAGCCCAAAAGTACATGATCACAAGGTATAAATGAGATTTTTTATTTTCATCGACAATTTCGCTCCTATTCCTAGGAATTGCACCCTTGGCAATTCTGAGATAGATTCAACCTGAAAGTTTTTCGAGAGATGCGTTTTAAACCAATTAAAAGTCTCATTTACAGAGATGCAATTAAAATGTATTACACTGAGGTCATTTTTATATTACTTTTAATACACATTTTTATATTAATAAATCTTTTGATTAATCTAAAATTGATTTAACCAATTTTCTTTTTACGGGATATGGTTCACGGGATTGGTCAATAAATGAAACACAATAGTTTGCTAATGTTTCGGAATTTATAATTCCTTCATCAGTGCTTACTAATACAATAAAAGATCAAGCGCCATGTCTACCTCCAAACCAACTCCAGCATGAAGTTGCTGCGGCACATGGGTCCATTGCAAGGCACGTCTGAATGGGGCCACGGCCCGAAACCTAAGTGAATGGTCATTCACTTACCTTGCTAACTAGCTTGACACTAAGCTTCACCTTTTATTATATTAGTAAGCCCTGATGAAGGAATTATAAATTCCGAAACGTTGGCAAACTGATGTGTTTCATTAATTGACCAATCCCGTGAGCCACATCCCTTAATTAATGGTCGTGAAGTCTACAATGGTCAAACATAATTTTATTATAATTTTTTAATTAGCCCGCAAGTATTTAGTAAATTACAGATGAAATGTTATTGAATGGATTATTTTATTAGAAAAACTAAACAAATAATCTCGGAAAACGGACTTCAAAAAATTCGAGCTGTAGATATGTTTTGGGTTTGGTGTTCACGCCTTATATCGTAACCCATTTAACTCGTTTTATCACTTTTTTGTTGTTTAAGGAATATAATTTCCTTTGCTTCTACGAAACATTCACAAAGATTTTATGATGCGTTCTTGAAATAAAAATAAAATCAAAGCGGCAGGCCACGCACTAACGTAACATTTTTGGCATGGCAGCAAATTTTACGAACAACATTTAATGACCAGGATTTCCGTTTTCATTTTCTCGTATGTGTAGAGAAAGTATTACAATTCTGCAAAAAGTTATCTTCGATATTTTGTCTGAATACACCTTTTAGGAGTCCATGATACTGAAACTGAAACGTCTGTCTGTTTTCTGTTGGCCTGCGAACAGAACTAACGCCGAAACGGATCACAGGAATTTCTCCAAAATGGTTAGATTAAAAGTTATTCTCTAGGCTCTACGAATTTGAAAACGATTTTTTAGTATCTGAAAGTACTTTAAATGAAGCGTTCTTTTGCTGAAGCGAGATTTTCGCGTGATGGCTCGAGATTGATTGATTGATAAGTGCTTCCGGTCGCGTCAAGTCCTGAGGTCATTAGTCTCCAAGTGTAGTACATGCGTCTTCCTCGAGAGATGACACTGATCTTCCCCCGCTGGATGGTGAGATCCGGCGCCGATGTACAGTCTCTGCTAGCGGTTTTTTTTCCAACCAAGAGTCTTTCACAAGCGAGGCAGTGCCCCAGCCAGGACAAGCTGTAAGCTCCCGACTGGTCTCCCAGCATGTATGTTAGTTCAGTCCATGTAAGTGTGTTTGTGAGTAAGGATAAGGATAGGACAAGGAAGAGGAAGGAAATATTGCGCGCAGTTCGTGACCCGTTCTTTTAGGTTATTGCACCGGCATTCACCTGATATTAATCGGAGAAACCACGAAAAATTCCGATCAGAGCAGCTAGGCGCTAGAATTCTCCTCCAGACAGTGACTAAATTTCTAGCTAAGTAGCCAGTGTCGAAAATCCTGTCCCCGTCGACTCGAACCTATAGAACCCAGAGCCCTTGCAGTGACATCAGTTAATGCCCTCAGCCTCCTCTCCCGGAGAGATTTCTCAAGAATTAGTATCATACAAACTGCAACAACATAGTATTACGTCACCGTTACAAATAATTCAAGAAAGTGTGTGCAGTTGTGGCACCACTAGTTTGCGATGATTCTTTTAAACGGGGCGAGCGCGACGCCCTCCGTGTCCGGCCCAGGCGCCCCTCCCCCGCTGCAAAACATCCCCGTGAGGGCGTTTCCGTGTTCGCCGATAGGGCGCGCTCTCCCCTCGGCGGAGGCTTCCGCGTCGCATCGCGCTGCGCTCGATAGCCCCCCTCCCCCCTCTCCCCCTCCCCCCCCGCGAAGGGCGCTCGCACGCGTTTTAAAGGCGCCTCGGCGGTCAGGCGCCGGGCGCAGGAAGCGGTTTGCCCCGCGGGAGGCCGCTCCTCCCAGTTCTCTCCAGCTGATAGGACTGGGGGCACTATCCCGTCCAATTGGCTTATATTGCTCTGGGAGGAAATGTGTTGATTCACCTAATCTTTGACGATAGTTCCCTGAAAACTCGAGTTCATTCTTCGCGAGGCGTAAATATCTTTCTTGATCCTCTTAACGACCTCCATGGGTTTTAGTCTGACACCCCCGCCGTAGCAATACCGTTGGCGTCACTTATAGAACGTAGGACATCCACAGGAGGATACGACATTGAACCGCGGCCCGATCATAGTAAGTAAAGAAAGGCCGCGCGCGGTGCGCCATTCGTTGTTTAAAGCACGAGTGGGCGAGTACGCAATCGGAAGGCAAGGGCAAGGACAAGGACGAGGCGCCCGAAGACTTGCGAAAGTTGCCGTAGCTGCATCAAATGCTCTCAAACATTTCATAACGGCACCGACGTGTAGACACGAAATGAACAATATGGGGCTAAACAGCAATTAAAACAAAACTTCTACATATGATGGACTAAAATAAAAGTATAGCAGGAAAAATCAAGACAAATATTTCTCCTTTGAACTTTCAAATATGGTTCATTGATAGAATAATTCGTGATTCCGGGAGCGTCATTTGCAAAGGCCATTACACCCATAAGTGCAATGAATGTTTTTTCGTTGCGGGAGGTGATGGTGATCGTCCCCGGTAGATGGCGTGATCCGGCACCGACCCATTCGTCGTCTTGAGGGGTTCTTCCTAACCAGGTATCTCCCACCAGCGGAGCAACAAGATTATCTATGTTTCGGTCCACTAATCATTGCAATCAATTTTTTCTTCTCTGAGGAGGGTAAAATCAAACTAAGGAAGTGGTCTAGCTAAGCACTTATTGCAATGTTCCTTCCGACTGATCAACACTCAAACTATTGTTCCAAATGTAGATGAACTTGTAATGAAAATATCTAATAAATTAAATATTTTATATAATGACATATTTCCATTACCAATTCTTCTATTTTCTATTTAACAAGCGCTTTTAGTTAGTACGTTACAGTGAAATACAAAACCTTATGTAATCGTTCTTCTGTCTTTCGTTCATTCATCGAGAGGTCAGGGACAGAAATTGCTTTGTTTCCGGGTTGTGCGTCGCAGAAGCGATCTTGAGTGGCAGCGCCCGCCGGCGCAAAGACATGTCCGATCCTGGCTTAAAGCCTCCGACTGATCACATGCAACAGGCCGTAGCCATTCTCATCCACAGAGAAGTAGCAGCAAACTTAGGAGGTATAGAAAATCATCCACCGAAGGGACTCCAACCTAGGACCTCCAGGAAAAGGTAGCTATTTTTTATACGTTAGCGTAGGTAAACAAAACATGCAATAATGAACAAAATATCATATGCCATTACACACATCAACTGTATTTTTAACACAAGGAGATATGTAACCCTGGTATTGAACTTTTTAAGTATTATTATGATTTATTTTCAATTCATTTATTAGAATAATTTCAACCTCACCATCACATCATTAAATTCTTGTAAATAGGGTAGTAGTGAGAGAACAAACAGCAATGAAAATGAAATAACGTTGAAGGTTTTAATAGAAGTTAGAAATATTAAATTGATAGATGTTAGAATTGGAAGTAGGAATTATGTCTTTAAAATTCAGTATTCATTACTAACATAATAGAATACTGGTTTAACGCAAAATTCTTGAATTTCGAGGACTTATGAACCTTTAAATCAATTTAAACTGGTTCGAATAACGCGGTAAATCACTATCAATCGAACCAAAAACATTGACTTTCCGACGTAAACAACATTTTCTAGCAAATTTGACAGGAAAAATTTCCGAAGGTGCGCCGTTCAGACATTTATATCCGACATCCACTTTTATTTGAAAGTCTCTTTTGTGTGACAAAATGAGACTGAAACTACTTTAAATTACCATTTCCTAGCGCTTAAAAGCATTCCAATATAATGTTTATCTTTTCTCTCTTTTCTATTCTGATTTTTTGTTGTTGTTTGTTCAAATAGCTTGATACAAGTGCAACCAAATAAATGCATCCCAAAGAAAAAATTAATTTGAGAAATATTTTCGATATTGTTATTAATCAATCAAAGTGTAACTATTTTTTCAAGTGAGCTTTTTCTAGACCATATGCGCACGTAAAATATACAAAGGAAAATTTCTTCCCTTTTTTTACCCTATTTCTTTTTTTGACATTTGTTAGAAATAAGTGCAAGAGACGTCGAATACGTAGAAGCCATACAAAACGAAATAGAAAAAAAAACACGAAAAATATTCCCGTCCTCTTTGTTATTAATGAATAATTGAACATGCCACATACGGGATTCTTGAGTTTGGAGATAATGTAGATGATCTCTTTTTTGCCCCGAACCAAATGAAACTCCTACGAACGTGAATGCTACTCTACGACAATGAATGAAAAACCTTTCAACAACTCCGCCAGGAGGAAAGCTGACGTACGGAGACGTCAACTGGCGGCAGAAAGCGCAACATATGGAACATTCGCCCACGCACCACAAAATGGTCGCAATTACTCGAAATGGAAGCTGTAAACAATAGGCCGCAACGAGAGCGGAGAGGCGGAACTTTCGTCTGCGGAGACGGATCCGCCGAAAGTGGTCGCGGCGGAGGAGGCGGTGGCAGCGCGGCGCCACCAGCGCCCGAGAAGAACAGGGTCGGAGCGGGGGTGGAGGCGGGGGCGGGGGGCGGCAGGAATAGTAGTGGAGGCGGGGACGGGGATGGCGAGAAAAGGCGAACGCGAAGGAGCACCCAGAGGCGGAGGTGATGGCAATGGGTGCGGTGGAGCGATTCCTTCTGTTACTAAAGGCCTAGCAACTACGTCATAAGCCGCTTGCGGCGTAGAAGTATGTAGACTGTCCATGGGCATGTATTACGACGGCCACCGTTCAGTTTGTGCTAGTTGGTGTTCGAGCTTCCTTCTGTGCGACTGTATTGACAACTTTATATTTAAATTATTACTGTATTTAAAATCCAGAATACGGGTTTTAAAAAGATTCCCAAGTATGGGAAAAATTATAAAAACGAACGAACATCAGTGGTTTTGCTTCCGAAGAATGAAATTCTACAGAAGAAATAGATATTTGCAATAAAAAGAAAAAAGTTTATACCAAATCAACTTTCCAAGGTAAGAAAACACCTGTTATTGATTACAGACCAATTATATCATTATAATTTAAAATATATATTAATAGGGGTTGAACATGTGGGGGCACAAATCTCAAACATTTATGAATTATGAACAGCTTCGAGACAAAAACGTTCTTATCAATCGGAAGTATCGCAGTTTTTCTTCATTTATTGAGCTAATACTTATATAGTCCCTTGTTTTGGATCTGGACAATAAATATAACTTTCTTCCTCCAAAGTCACATTCAATTTTAGCGTTTGTGAATACATTAAATAAATAAAAGATAAATTCCCAGCGTGACTAAATGTCAGGAAGTTATGTTTGATTATTTTACTGTCATAGTTTTGCAATTCGTTGTCAATTTAAATACAATGAAAACAGGAATGAGCGAAGATTATTAATTGACGTTACAAGGACTGACAATGCTGTTACAAGGATTAATAAATGTAATACGAATTCTTAATTAAAATAGTTTGCCATCGTCATTATTTCTAAACGATCATAAATGTTTCTAGGTTTGTGAAACCCATTTTCGTCCAGAGGACATCCAACGAACTGTTGAGTCCTGCGAGGAAAATTGAAAGAAACTTCGAGCATTGCTAGGAAGAAATCAATTAAAAGATGGTGCAGTTTCATCAACATTTCTGATTTTTCATGATGAAAATGGAAAGAAACTCCGAGCACTAGGAAGAGAAAAATTAAAAGATGGTGATGCCGTCAATATTTCTGAATTGTTCTAAATATGTATCTTCATCGAGAGCAAACAAAACTTTTTGTTTTACACACTCAGGCGTGCTTTACTAGTGTGTTTTATAATACTTCGTGATATTGTTATGTATCTAAATATCTTTAAATGTATGCAAGATTTCTTTGTCTATTGTTATAGTTTTCCTAAAAAATTGTAATTGTGACACATATACTTTTCGGGTCTATGTGACGCGATTGACCAAAATCAATCAAACTCGTTATTTGAATTGTTATGAGAATTGGAAATATAACAGTAGAACTTTCTTCTGTTAACAAATTGATATTGGTAAGCTTACTCCTGCTTCCTCGAGAGAAGAAAGAACATAATGAGGCAATGAGAGTTCATTCTGGTTAGTAAGTAGTTCGCACGAATATTACATTTGATTATTTCTGTATGTCATTGAATTTGGAATAGTTCGAAAAATAAAATTAATAATTCTGGATAGAAATGGAAAAGTTAAGCCAGAACTTGCACGGCAAATAATAAATAGTAAAGGTCAAAGTACTTTCTTTTTCACCACATTCTTTCCTAAAAATTATTTTCCAGGAATGGAAATCGTAGAACTTTTAGTGCGTTTCATAGAGACAAAACAATTTAGCAACTCTACCACACAAAATATAGAATTTAATTTAGACTTCAATAAAATTAAAGGAGTTACTGTTGTCAGCTTAGAAGTGCATTCATTTGCAATAAGAAAATGTATCATCGACCATTCTATCTACGTTACAATATAAACGGTAGTTTCATTCGCGTTATGGACTCCAATACATCTTGCCTGGATTGCAAACAAAAATTAACACAATGTTTTTGGTGGACCTAGGCAAATCCCCATGAGTGGATCTCCATAAGGCGTTTCAGGACGATTACACGAAATAATAACCTGCTCCAGTGGTGGAAAATGGAAATTTCAACAACTGCCTCAGAATTTACAGACAGTGATGTTGTAAATGACAGAATGTGATAGTTGCAAATGTTGCTCTGTGGACTAAAATTAGAGAAAGAAAGTAGAGACGATGTATAATTTATTATGTATTGGTAGTAAAATATATTTGCAATTATCAGCAAATTATTCTTACCCATTTAATACCCAATTATTAAAGTAACTAATAATTGAATAACTTAATTTAATTTTAACTTTGTGGGTTATTGTATAGTACCATTCCACTTTATAAATAGGTAGATCCAACAAATCCTTGTTTTAAGTCATCGCTAGTACGCAAAACAACTTTCCGTGTCATATAGAACGGAGCAGTACAGCCATATACTAAACTCAAACACTACAGCATGGTTATAAAGCACGCAACATTTTGATATCCTGCAAAAATTATTTCATAAAATGTGGCCGCAGATCCATTTTTTGCTTCTATTAAGTATTCATTTTATAATTAAACTGGGTTTTGTTGATTAAAAAATTGATATATTTACGTGTAAAATTAGTTTTTGTGCAAAACAACCTTGGTATTTATAAATCGAATCGGTTATAATCGTATCGGACGTGTTCGATCGGAGCTTGTAGTAATAAAAGGTATTGGGCGGAGGAAGGAACGTGAGTGGAGATGGAGGCGGAAGCGGAGGCGGCGACGGGCAGAGCCAGAGGTGGAGGAGGCGACTAGGAGAAAAGACGAGGTGGTGATGGAGGTAGAGGCGGTGGCGGGGATGGAGAAGGAGACGGAGGTGGAGGTAGAAGCGGAATCGGAGGCGGAGACGAAGGTGGAGATGGTGACACGGATGACGGTGAAGAAGGGGCGGAGGCAGTGGCTTTGGTTTGGTTTGTTATTTTCGTGTTTCCGGGCGCGTCAACTGCGTTGATCATTAGTCTCGTAAGTGTAGTGCATGTTTTTTCTCGGGAGATGGCGGTGGTCTTTCCCCGCTGGATGGCGAGATCCGGCGCCGACCTACCGTCGGCTAGTGGGGTTTCCCCCTAAACAGGACTCTCCCACCAGCGGGGCACCGCCCCAGCGGAGACAAGCTCTAAGCTCCCGATCGGTCTCCCGGAATATGTGGTAGTGTGGTGCATGTTAGTGTGTGTGTGTAAGGGGAGACGATAGGACAAGGAAAGGGAAGGAAATATCGCGCGCAGTCCGTGGCCCGTTTGGTAGGATATTGCTCCGGCATTCGCCTGGTGTTGATCGGAGTAACCACGGAAAACTACGATCAGAGCAGCCGGCCGCTAGGATTCTCCACCAGACAGCGACTGAATTCGACCTAGCTGAAAAGCTAGTGTCGAAAATCCTGCCGCCGTCAGGACTCGAACCTAGGACCTCCCGGTCAGAGGCGCTGCAGCGCGGAGGCAGTGGCGAAGGAGAGGAGTAAGCGAAGGTGGTGATGAAGGCGGAGTCAGTGACGGAGACTCAGAACGAGGCGGAAGCGGAACCGGTGGTGGAGGCGTGGCGATGGTGAAGGCGATGGCGTAGATTGGTAATTTGCTGGCGGAGATGGAGGCGGAGGCGGTTGCGGAGGTGGAGTCGGAGGTGGATTCAGATCCGGAGGCGGAAACGGAGACGAAGACGCGGCCGGCGTCGCAGGCAGAGAGTTGCGGGGGTGGCGGCGGCGGCGGCGGCGGCGGCGGCGGTGGCGGTGGCGGCGGCGGTGGCGGCGGCGGCGGCGGCGGCGGTGGCGGCGGCGGTGGCGGCGGCGGTGGCGGCGGCGGTGGCGGCGACTGTGGCGGCGGCGGCGGCGGCGCAAACAGCGTTCGAGAGGAACGGGGTCGGCGCGGGGGGCGGGGCCGCGGAGGGGGGCAGCACGTATAAGAAGCGAGCGTTGCCCGTGTGCGCGCGTATGTTCGTCATGTCGCCGCTGGTGATCCCGTCGGTGAGGCAGCCGGCGCCGGCGCGCAGGATGGTGCTGTTGGTGCTGCTGGTGGCGCTGGCTGGCGTCACCGCCGCCACCGCCCCCGCCGCCACCGAGCTGGAGCGCAAGGAGGACAAGCCCACGCGCCACCCGCACCACCTCTACTCCCACTACGGCTGGCTCAGTGAGTCTCCCCGCGCTTGCTTCGGCGGAAAATCAAGTTTTGCTTTTACTGATACGTTATTTTGCTTTTTATTACCGTCGTTACGGATACACACTGCATAACTTATCTGGATCGATATGATCGTAGTTATGAGGGAAATATGAAAACAGTAGAATGATTCATGTTCTTTCTTGGAGGGGGTTTTGCAAGGGAATTATGAAAGAGAATCATGGCAGAAAAATATGAAAAGATAAACCGTTTCAAATTAACACCTAGTTAATTAGTAAATAAGTAAATTTGAATAATTAAAATTAGGTTAAAAATAAAATTTTGTACCACGGCCATTAATTTGGTTCTAATGATCTCAGAGGAGAATGCTCATGGGCCAAAGGCTCTCTGCTTCTTGTCACTGCTCATTAGAACCCTCATAACACTCTTGCTGCATAAATAACTAGTAAAAATTTCGTTGATAGTTGGATTCCGTGATCTAATGCCTAATAATATTGATGTATTATGAAGAATGTATTACTAAAAGATTTTACATCAATTATCTTAATAATAATCGTTTGAAAACACCTGTCAGAAGTCAAAATTTGTATTTGTCAAGTTGTGTCTGTGTCGTAGCCATGGACGAAGTGTGTGGAGACGTTCAGCAAATTCACAAAAATCTTCAATCGTTTACCCCCTCTCACTTCGTAAAGTTGTTAAAATGGGCAGTGGCTGCACACACCTCGATGCCCCCCCATTACAGTTTCATTTCGGGTTCCTTCGAGTTAAAACATCTATGTTGTACTTTTTTGGAAGACAGCGTTTTTTGAAATATTTGACCAGTCTATTCTATTGAAAGGGCTTCAAACGAGACACTTATGTTCGTACGTTTTCAAAGACTCCCCTCCCACATCGTACAATTTTGCAAAATATTGTTCAACCCATCCCCTTCCTCAATCGCGTGTATTATGCACCAATTTCAGTACTATTTCTCGATCGAATCTTTGTGATATAGGTCGGCAACGCGACACCCACAATCGATAACCATTTCACGTTGTTTGCGGGAAAATTTTACTAGTTTTTTCTGGGCGATGAGTTTATGCAATCCGTGCAGGAAGTTAGTTCCTATCAGAGAGACGGAAGAATGTTCTCTGCTTACATCACAAGATAGTAATGATCTTTTCTTAAGTACTATACACATGGGAAGTGTATTTTAATGTAACCTAATGATCTACCCTTATTGTAAAGGCTGTCCGAACTCAAACTTATAATTCTTGTAATTCCATTAAAATTCGCTTTCATAGGTAAAGTAAGGTTTGGTTATTCTTTACACAATAACACTAGTGCCAACTGTGCTACTTATCCCCACATGATTGTATATCTGAAATTATCAACATTTTTTCGTTAATTTACAATTATTATAACTAGTTAGGGGTGAGTAATTGTTTTTATAATAAAATAAGAATAAAACAGGATATTAAAGCTGCAATGAAAACACATTCTTCTCAACCTCAATACATCAATAACTGATGTCATCGACTTAACAATCACATATCGACAGGGTGTTCAATGATGGACGTGACGTAGTGTTTTTTGTCTATGTTTAGGTAAGGATTTGTTTCACTGTTTAGGACTTTTATTAATTGAACCATTCAAAACTTTTACGTTTTACGTCTTGTCTTTCAGAGGTTATCGGACGTCCACAAAAACATTCGAAACTATCTCCAAGCGCAATCACTGCGTGGAAACTCCGGTGATCTCTTACAACTAGGCCCACTCATAATCATGTTGAAACCTTATTTTAGTTTCTGTTGAATTAGATAATAGTTGTGGAATCGGGGCAACATAGTGAATGTGGAAACCGTTCAACAATAGGACGTGGTCATACGTGTCCTTGTGAAAAGAACCGGAAGGACAGAAATTGTTTACTATGTATATGCCCTTGCCACAATGCAAATAATGACTGAAAATAAAATACTACTGAAAATATTTTAACACAAACGTGCAGAAAATTATTGCTTGATTTGGTTTGATTTGATTGATTAGTGTAGTGTTGTCCAACTGGCGTCACTTATTGTGGCCCGCGAAAGGTTACTAGTCAGAAGTGACAGTCTCTTGCATCCATGTTTTGCGAGAACATTACGCGCCTCGTGGACGCACCCTGCCAGGGACACGTTCTCAATGTAAAAATAAGTTAATTTTAGATTTAAGAACTTTTTCCTAGTAAATTCAGAAGTTCAAAATAATACCAATGTGTTTCCCTGCGTTATGCATGGTATTGCCTGGTACTACTCATGGGTCCATTTCGCTCCCCCGTTTCCGGGGCAAACTTGCGAGATCAACAATACGAAGAAGTCTAGCATGGACAGCTCGAGTAATGTAAATATGGCCCGCGACAATATTAAAGGTTTTAGTTGTGGCCCTTGAAGCCTGACAAGTTGGACACTCCTGAATTAGTGTTTCCGGACACGTCAACTGCTAAGATCATGTCTTGTAAGTGTAGTGCATGTTTTTATGGCGGGAAATGGCGGGGATCCTTCCTTACTAGCTGGCGAGATCTGCATGTCGACTTGATGTGTTTTCTCTAACCAGGTATATTCCACCTACGGGACACTGCACCAGCCGGGACAAGTTTTAAGTTCCTGTCTGGTATCCCGATACGTATGGTAGTGTAATGCATGTGAGCGTAAGTGTGTTAAGAAAGGAATGTGTAACTAAAGATCGCATACGCGGTCTGTGGCCCGTTTGTTGAGGTACTGCTCCGGCATTCGCCTGGTGTTGATCGCAGAAACCACGAAAAATTACCGATCAGAGCAGTCAACCGCTAGAATTATCCTTCAGACAGCGACTGAATTCAGCCTACTCGTAGCTATGTAGTGTCGAAAATCCTACCATCCTCCAGACTCTCTGGAATCCTAGAACCTCCCGGTTAGAGCCACTGCAGTGGCATCAGTTGAAGCACCGGGAACGGTAGCTCAGTGCATCAACATATGTCACTGCAGCACCTCTGACCGGGAGGTCCTAGGTTCCAGTCCTGACGGCGGCAGGATTTTCGACTCTAGCTTTACAGCTAGATCAAATTCAGTCGCTGTCTGGAGGAGAATTCTAGCGGCCGGCTGCTCTGATCGGTAGTTTTCCGTGGTTTCTCCTATCAACACCGGGCGAATGCCGAAGCAGTACCTTAACAAACGGGCCACGGACCGCCCGCGATCTGTCCTGCCTCTTCCTTGTCCTATCCTCTCCCCTTTACGCACACACTTACACTAACATGCTCTACACTACCACATATTCCGGGAGACCGGTCGGAAGCTTAGAGCTAGTCCCGGCTGGGGGGGTGCCCCGCTAATGGGAGAGTCCCGGTTAGGGGAAAACCCCACTAGCCGACGGTAGGTCGGCGCCGGATCTCGCCATCCAGCGGGGGTAGATCACCGCCGTCTCTCGAGAAAAAACATGCACTACACTAACGGGACTAATGACCAAAGCAGTTGACGCTCCCGGAAACACGAAAAAATCAATCAATCAGAGCCACCTAAGCTGTTTGAAAATTACTGCAATATGTTGCTAAACATTATATTATTTTTTTAATGATTCAAAAATTTCCTTCCGCTACATAGCAATTTATTCTGAGCTCCGCGGTTGGACCCGCCCATTGCTGTTCTCCGGGTACAGAATGGCATTGGTGTTGAGGCTGAGGCGACGCGTGACGTCATGGTCTCGCGCCGCAAGCCAAGAGGACGCCGAAGGTCTTGGTTCGCAACAGACCAACGCACACCTGAGACGTGGGACCAGAAATGTGTGCAATCGAAGCAAGGGACACTTTCTGACCCCCGAGAGGCCTTCTCGCCCGTTGTTTCCGATGTGAGTTTCCTGCCCGGACCGAATAGCGAGCGAATTCGGAGACGCGTTTTCACTCCTTTTGTATTCTAAAATTTAGGGGAGCTCGATTGAACTGAGCGATGTCATTGAACAGTGATAGGGATGATAAGCAACCAGTTTCTTAAATGTCACTTGAATATAGTTTTCTTTAAATGAAAACTAATCGGGACAAACTTTTCAAAATCATCTTTTCTTGTATGAAGCAATATATAGTTAATGATCAATACACAAACTTTAAGGAAGACAGTTTGAGGGTTATACTTGAAGAATTAAATTGATTAGAAACTAATACAATGTAATAATTCATCATCATCATTATTATTAATAATAATACTAATACTAATACTAATAATAATAATAATAATAATAATAATAATAATAATAATGTTTAATAATCACACAATTACAATTTATTGTAGCGTATCTAAGGTCACGAGGAGAAAACAAGGTTTTCACGGGTTAAACTGATTCAAGAACATTCAATAAAATACACCGACACAGCGTCGGCTTGTGGCACTTGAAGGAATTTCGAGAAATCGAGGGACCTATTTTCGAGTGTGCGGACGAAACCGCAACGGCCTCTTTCCACATCTCTCGATGCGGGCCTGTTAGGGGAAGCTGCGACCCTGAGAGCACCTCCTCTGTTCCGAGATGACTTCCAGCCGTTTAACCCCAGTGGGAGGAGGGAAGAGGGGAGTGGCATTATAAATAAGAGAACCGTTAGGAGCTGCCTGGGGCCCCTGCGCGGGTCTACCTGCCCCGCGCTGATTGGCATCGGGGAGAGGAGATTCTCCCCGAGGCAACGCCCTCTCGGATGGGGGATGTGCAGCCATACGCGCCAAACGCACGCGCAGGGTGTTTCAATCCTTACACCTCGGCGTACAGCAAGTCCCACCGTGAGACCGGTAGCGGTAGCTCAGTGCATCAACTGATGGCACTGCAGCGCCTCTGACCGGGAGGTCCTAGGTTCCCACTCTTCACGGCGGCAGGATTTTCGACACTAGCTTTTCAGCTAGGTCGAATTCGGTCGCTGTCTGGAGGAGAATTCTAGCGGCCGGCTGCTCTGATCGGTAGTTTTCCGTGGTTTCTCCGATCAACACCAGGCGAATGCCGGAGCAGTACCCTACCAAACGGGCCACGGACCGCGCGCGATCTGTCCTTCCTCTTTCTTGTCCTGTCCTCTCCCCTTACACACACACACTTACACTAACATGCACTACACTACCACATATTCCGGGAGACAGGTCGGGAGCTTAAAGCTTTTCTCGGCTGGAGCGGTGCCCCGCTGGTGGGAGAGTCCTGGTTAGGGGAAACCCCGCTAGCCGACGGTAGATCGGCGCCGGATCTGGCCATCCAGCGGGGGAAGATCACCGCCATCTCCCGAGAAAAAAACGTGCACTACACTAACGGGACTAATGACCGAAGCAGTTGACGCGCCCGGAAACACGAAAAACTCAATCAATCAAATCCACCGTGAGGCTTGCGAGTCGCGTGCACCTCTTGTAGCGTTCTTGTGTCTCTGTCTACGTTAGCACTTTTTTAACTTGTTAAAGGTCGCTTTTCAACTGCTATGGTCATATAGCCACCGCGTAATTTAACATTGGGTTTATAACATTGGGATAACAGTAGCGAAATACGCATACGGATACATACATTCATATACACACACAGCCACATAGAAACAGACACACATAACATCCATACCCGCGGCGAGATTCGAACCCGCGACCTTTCAAGCAGGCATCCTTCAGCATTACTGACCTCTGCTTTCCAGGCCGGCGCGTATAGCATTATTGTGTGATTCTTACGAAATTATGAGGCAAAATTGAAAATTTTGTATTTCTCTCCGAAGAGAGTTATTTCCATTTTGAGGACGATATATCCGTGCTAGTCATTACATTCAACAATCAAATTGATTAAATCTAACCATGAAGTTCTAACCGACGAACATTGAACTGGAAACTATTTGCCAGATTTCAAGTTGTTAACAAGCAAGTTTGACCGTTAAAAAGTTTGTTAATAGAAATCGTGGTAATTTAAATCTATTGTGATGTTTTATTGAGAGTGACTGAATGGTTTAGTTTGTAAATTAAAATGTTTGCCATTCAGATTTTTTTGTTATAAATACTATGTAAAGATAGACGAATTTACCTTTTAAAAATTAAGTTAGGCTCTCTCCAAACACTTCCCTTGATATCATGGTTACCAACGTTCTGGTTGCTGTCCATCCTTGTTATAAAGTATCTTCGCATCGCTGTTCATCGCTAATGAGATGTATCACCGATGCATGATCAATAGATCCGCCAAATCCAAACTAACCTTTGTGAATTTAAAATGAATGACTTTTAATGATAGTATTTACCCATAAAAGAACTGTTATCGGATGCATAACTAGAAACTTAGAGAAGATTATTACGAAATTACGTTATTATTAGAACTGTCCTTAATAATAAAATTTCAAATCTCTACCAAGGATTCACATTTTATTTCCAATCTTCTGCACTGGTATTAAAATTACAGTAATTGTTTCTGGCACAATAGTTTTTTATTATTAAATTTAAGATATTTTGTTCCTCTTTACTTGTAATATTTAAAAGACTTCGTAAAAAAGGGCTATCCTTCATTGGCTAAATTTTGAGATATTTAGTATTTTACTAGAACTTTCGTAAAATAACCCTTAAACCATGTAATACTTATTGCTAACATTAATTCAACTTTCTTAAACTTATGGGAAAATTGTATTGAAAAGTTGTACTTTTTGTTTTCAATTTTTTTTATTTAGACATATTGCACATCATACCCATCGATATTTTCTCTACTGTCCTCAAAGTATGCTTCTAATTTCAAATTTATGTTACTATTCATTTCAATTTTTATCAGTCATTACTATTATTTATTCAAACAAATCAAGTCTTCTTTTTTGGCATAATATAAACACGATCATTTTAGTGTTTCTATTTTGAAAAAATAATCTCGCACCGCAAATACGCGTGTCCTGGGACCATGAAACTACATTAAGATTAGACCATTCTCAGCATACAGATACAAAAACTTAATACTGCAAGTTATTTATCCTGTTCCACACAAGGTTCATTGTAAACTTATTTCGGAGACGACTTTCATCAAATGGTTGCTTTTCTTACTTGCACACCTTTTGCATTCCTTTTCAATTGTTCATTGGGTGTTTCAATTGGGTATCATTTTTCGTCTCCTTGATAGTATAAGTACAGAATGAACATTCTACTGTATTATAACCTCAGTATCGACTTAACACAAAGCCATACTGATTCTGAATGATCCTAAGAAAACTTATTAATCTCCATTCTTGTATGTTCTGGTTAGCAAAGCACATAACCAAGAAGCCCAAAGCTTCCATTGCCATTGGGTTTCTGCTAAGATGACGTGCCCAACTGTCTCAAAATGTATTGTTTCATATAATCCCAATCTGGAATAATAATTGATGTTTCGTTAAATCCAACTAACTAAAATTCAGAGAAAATTGGGGATAACCCGTTTTTCTACTGTGCCTTATTACGAAGTGCCTGCCGTCCAACATAACGAATTTCCATTTCCGTTTGTGTTTTAGCTTTACGTTCTCTAAATGTATTCTTAGACCTAGAATGCTAACCATGTGCAAACTTTACTCACTACCTAACATTTGTGTAATCCACTCACGAGTCCCTGACCCTAGACAATCCAGCCGCTAGCAGTGTGATTTTAAGTCACTTTGGAATTTTCCTCTTTCAGAGATACTTGGGTGAAAGCCATTTGGTCCGATTCAGTAATGATTTTTCGAGAGAAAAAAAAGTCTCCTCCCTAGGGTTGCAGGATGTTTCTGAAAAATTACAACTTTATTTTTCAGGCAACGAACCAACAAAATAGTTTCTCCTGTGTCCGTAATGCCTGATGATCCTTCTTTTGAATTTTTTCTCAAAACCTTATGTATGAAGAAATTAAAGGTGCAGCGCAAGTATTGAACTTAAACTGCCTAGAAAATTAACTGATTCCTTTGCCTGTACAATGGATCTATTCACTAAATTTACGAAAACTTACGTATTTGAAATCAACTATTTCCTATTTCCTTGGTATCAAATAACTCGCAACCGATTAAACTCTGAAGGGTACAACGAAACAGAAGGGCCCAACGAGTTTGTGCCAATAAAGTAATAAAGATCCACTGTCAAAGTTTGTCTTCTTTCTTAAAAACGTTTTTTTAACATCGAAAAATCTGTTTCTTACTCTTCCTTGACATGATTTCTTTTGGATGGCTCGCTTTCTGTAATCCAAGTTTCTTCTTTTTTACCGTTATAATCTATCCATAATCTATATACACGTGCATTTCGAAAATATAAATAGTGCTTAAAATGACCTTTATGCATCCAAATGAATTTTAACTTAATACTTCATACTAATGTCACTTACACACAAACAAAAAAGCATTTAATCTAAAAAGGTAATCACCAAATATTTTCCTTAGGTTTGAAACGTAAAGAAAAAAGTGAGAGTAAATTGTATTCATTGTTAGAATCCACGTATGAAGAATATGATTAGAATTATAAGGTTAGGACGCTTCTCCTTCCTGCCGACAAATATTGTGTTCAAAAATTGTTTTTCCTTTGTTAAACTGCAACCGAAAACCATTCAATCCTATCTTAAACCATACGGTTGAATGTGAATAATTTTCCTTCCTGGAAAATTGTGTTTCATGAAGATGAGATAATTTGGAAATAAGTCCTTCTATTAATAAATTCATTGCAAACTTTTAAATATCAATCATATTTTTCAATTTTTCTTCTTTGCCGTGAATCTCTCACTGACTAGTGGCACAACGTGAGAAACTAGGCTCTGGCTGCCTAGAGAACCGTTCAGAATAGTTTCGGTGAACAATTGAATGCTAGACCCGTGTTGGCACCGAGAGCAAATGGAAAAGAGAATGAACCACGAGAATGGATGGAGAGAATCCAATCAATCCCTTCTCATACGTATTCTTTTCGTATCTCTGCTCTAACGGAAATATTTTGAATTTTTGCATTTATAAACCACGGAATTGAAAGCAGAAATTTGATTATTCGGCGCGCCTCTCATGAAATCGGTTTAATAAAGAAATATGACCGCAGCAAGAACAATATAAATATTTATCACTCAAGGTCCGAAATATACGCGTTGGAGGCAGAAAACGCAATATGCGCATATCTGTCAGCGTTATGTTCGACCCAATAAATCAGAAAATTAAAGACAGCTTTGCGGCAGAGTATGAGTATTACATTAGCTCGTGGATTTAAGGAAGAAAAGCGCATCTTTAAAGCTTTTTTAAAATGTTATTGGAAAACTATAAAACCAGTTACAACGTTAAAAACTTGAGTAATTTTTTAAGGCAGCTTTGCTCCTTTTAATGAATATTTTTTTAGAGAAATTACAACAAAAATCTCACGCATAAATGACAACTTCGAACCAAATTCCGGAAGCCCTCGCCGTCCTAGTAAAATCTGAGTACAATAGTGTATTCCGGTGACAGGTCTATCCAAAGTCACTTCAGCATGAAAGGATCATAAAATAAAGAGCCAAATTCACCTAGCCATTCCATCACACGGCTTCAAGGTGTATGGGATTCTTAAGCGATAACAGAAAGGGAAATCGTTCGACTTTTATCAGCAAACGGCATGTTGTAGAACACGCCATAGAGAATGCGTTTACAAGGTATTTCATTAATTTATTGTTTGATTATCTTACCTTTAAATTATCGTTTGATTATCTATTAATGACAAGATATAATTCCATTAATATTACGTGTGACCATGTATTTTTTGTGTGATTATTTGGTCATTCCATGTATGGTGACCGGTCTCTATCATTGCCTGTGATCGTGCCATCACAATGCAACTCAAGTCTAAAAAGTCAAATCCACTTTCCGAAACATTCCTGCGTCACCCGGACAGCCGAGAGTGTTCGAAAGAATGGCCACGAAAGTGTATAAATTTACCTGTAACTAATCTGCCAATTCTAGATCATCAATATCGCCGTACTAATTTATGAGTTCTGTGCGTTAATAAGATGTTCGTCGCTAGAGCGGTGAGCTCCAAATTCACAATTTATTGGAAGAATTTATCGTTCCGACCCTACAGATGATTATTGGCCTATTCCGTAATAAGTTATTTGGATTCAGGAAACCCAATGATCAACAATAGAGAATTACTTGAAGATGATTGTAATTGCCGACGTTATATCTAATTAGTCAAATGCAGGGAAGCAATTTAAGAATACATAAAATTGTTGTGTTTTTTATTCCGATGAAAGAAGGATTACACCGGTATTGTGAAAAAATGGTCAAACTATGTTTGGGAGTTGAAAGTAGAAATTGTGGAAGGTATGATTAAATAGTTCTTTTATTGATTATAGGTTGGAATGGAAGTGAAAGGTTGCGTTTCTCACGAACTATGGGACGTTGGTTTGCAATATAGAGGATTTTGTTTTGAAAAACTTTAATTCTTTGTGTGATGTAATTATTGAATGACACCAGATCATGAATCCTTAAAGGCAAAGCGAGAGAAAATAGATATGTATAGGTGCACTGTATTTTCAGGATTGAAATGACTTTTGTGATGTATAAGAGGGCGAAGTTTAGGAGAGAGTGGGGAGGGGGGAGTTTTTGATTGACTTTAGTTTCTGGTTGACCTCACTTTAGTCTATGTGCTCCTTTCTTGTTAAGTTGGTACTCAGTGAAGACCTTGGCAAAGTGAATAGAGACTAAGGAATGGAAGAGTTGTTTAATAATAGTGCAAGAGGATGGGATGAATGTCAGAGGATACAACACCTCAAGAGATTTTGAGGAATTCAGCATAATTTCGCATTTGGGGGTCCATTTTTCGAACTGATGTAAGTCTTCATGAAGTCGATAAGCTAAGGCGTTTAATTCGCGTTCGGAAATAAAAAGTGAAGTTTATAAATCGACATAAGTGTATTATAGTGGAAAAAATGTTTAAAGGCTGGTGTACCCGACACAGTTTTCGTGCAGATTTTCACACACTTTCTGTACAGAAACTTCAAGATCCCAAACTAGAAAAACTCGCGCATACACGATGTATACTAATGGATTTTGTTGGAATCATCACAAGACGCCGCTAGAGGGTCTACCGGGAAACAACTGAATTGCTCCGTCCGAGTGCTTCCTGTGGCGGTATTTCTGTACGTGCGTTGTGTCTGTGATCTTCATTAAGTATTACTTATGAGGAGCATAGAGAAGAAAAATAGAAAGATAAGAATATGGGTAGTTCACCACAATATCACTTCACACAATCGCACCTTCACTCATCTAACCACAAAATCGAAATCGTCGCGTCTTGTAAACAAATCCGTTAGTCAACGATTCTACCGCTAGAGGCACTTGAGTCAATCTGTAAGCTTTCTGCATGAAAAATTACGAACATGCTCAAAAGTTTTAATGCCGAAATCCTGCAGTCCGGAGAGCACGTTTTCTGCACGTCCAATCTGCCCGAAAACTGTTTCGTGTATACCGGCCTTAAGAGAGTTGGAGAATGAGTGAAGAATTGGGGAAAGTGGGGAGGAAAGGGGAAAAAGGAGAGCCTTGGGGAACACCCGCCGAGAAGGACTAAATGCTGTGTGACTAAATGCTTACTGCGAACGGGCGATGTGATAAGAAAATGGATGATTTAAAGTAGATAGTGTGGGGTATCTGGCCTTCGTTACTTGTAGATTCGACCTTTATGCTATAGACCGATTTTCCTAAGGATGAGCCAAAGTGACAGTTCGTGAAGACAAGTGAACATCACATGAATTTCAGAGAAGTATCCCTCCGCCACGAAAGCTGTTCAGTCACGCCCCTTCGTAAAGTGCTAATGGCTGCAATGAAAACATCCCTATGCAGAAGTCTAAGAGTTTAGCTTAAATATATGCACGTACGCGAGTCCGGGAAATATTTAAATTTAATAACGTAGGTGGAAAATCTCTTAACATGCTCTCACAACAGGTAAAAGAAAACTGCCACGAATGTAAATAGAAAGCTCTCAATCAGAGCTAGCCACACAACAGCACAAAGGTCGGAACCACGTGCATCGGTACGCATCTCGAATTCAAGTCTCAGTTTTAAAATAAACATAATATTTATCACACAAAAAGTAAAGTCAATGTAATGTTAATAAAAAAAGATATTTTACAGAAGAGCACATAACACTGCACTTCCTAATTTCAATTATTTCTCGTGGCGCACTATAGTTTTGTCGGGCAAGGACATCACAAAAGGAAGCATCGAAGCCATTTACAAGTTAGCCAACTGCAAACGAACGAATGCAGGAAGGGAGTCTAATGGGCACAACGACCACAGAACCTTCAGTTATGTTGCCAGCACTAGCTGTCACTTTGGCTCATCCTTAAGAAAATCGTTCTATAAATCGGGTTGAACGCACAGCCGTCACCACTTCTTCCCTGTGCTGCCCGCAGCGCACGGCTACGACTACTACTCGGTGGCGACGCTGGCGGCGCTCAAGTTCAAGGCCGCGCTGGTGGTGGCGGCGCTGTTCGTGGGGCTGGCGTGGTGGTACGGCCTCAAGGGCTACGGCATCGGCTACGGCGGCTACGGCGGCTACGGACACGCCCACTCCAAGATCGCCGACCACCGCGGCGACTACTACGTGCAGGCCTACGACCGCGACGACTACCAGCTGCCGGCGCCCTCGCCCGCCTCGCCGCCCCCGCGCGCCCGGCCCCGCCCGCGCCCCGCCCCCGCGCCGCCGCGCGCGCCGCCCCCGCGCAAGCACGAGGCCGCGGGGGCGACGGCCCGGGCGGGCGAGCAGCCCAACACGCTGCAGTGGTTCCTCAAAGGGTGAGCGCCTCGCCTCGGCATCTTCATCGTCTGCTGACACAAAAGACCACAAAAGAATACTTTGCCCTCTTTTTTTCCTATCATTGCCCCTTTTCTTCTTATATTTCCTATCCTGCTTTTCCTTTTTCCACTTCGTTCAGCTTTTTTCTTCCTCTTCTTCCTTTTCTCATTCTTCTTCTTCCATTTATCTCGCAACAGCTATGCCTTATGCGGAATTCGAACCCATACTCTTTGGTGTAACGCGTTCTTGGCTGCTCTTGCCCCTAGCTCCTGAGCGGAGGGTGCGAATTGAATTTTTTTCTATTAAGTAGTCAAAACTAAACACCTTTTTTCTTGGAATCCATTGATTTTGCCATAAGACACGTGTCCCTCAATCAAATACCTGACATATTCGCGATTTTCTATCAACAAGAGAGCAGGCTGTTGCTTCAGAATCGACCTGCGCCGGGGCGCATTGTCAGATTAGTTACGACAGTGAAACGCATTGCTTATATCGCAGAGGATTAATTTCTCTTTCAGATAAGAATAGGCGCTTACGATTTGGGAAGAAAAAGCAATATTCAGAAAAAGAATGCAAAAACAGAGAATTCGATCATTTTCTATACTGACCGCCCGAAAGGACTTTTTGGCATTTTGTAATGTAATGTAAATACAACGTTGAACACGCACACATTTAACTTCGTTGTAAATTGCTAAATTAAGCTTGCTCTCCCCTTCCCATTCGTAAACCTGGCTTTAGCGGCCACCTGAGTGAACGGTGACCGTTTAAGACGTGCGTGGTGTGTGTGTGGGCGCAGGGTGGCGCTGCTGGAGGCGGGCCCCGCCTGCAGGCGCCGCCTGGCGTGCGAGATGGCGCGCGTGGCCGCTGCCGTCGCCGCCGGTCAGCCGCTGCTGCGCCAGCTGCTCCGCGCCATCGGGTAAGGTCTTACTCTAATCGGGAAACAAATGAACGTCGTGTAGAGCAATGGCATTGCAAGAGATGGCGATGAAAATCATTTACTAATGAGTTAACTAAACGAACTCATTGACGAACTGAGTGCATGAACATAACCCGCAGTTATGTGGTCAACAGTAGCCAAGCAAGTTGTCAAAGCGGTCTCTACTTATAAAATATCTCTATACCACAAAACCTGCTGTAATAGCGATACAATGAAATCTACACACACTCACTGTACTACTTGACGTGCTGAGATGAGGGTCGAATTTATGTACTGCGGGGACCCCAAACAAAAAATCGTGTTGCCAAGCCCTCTCTGGGCAAAAACTGCTTACTAAAAACAGTACAGAGTTTGCCGGAAATGAGAGTAACACCATTTTGTTACCATCCTTTGATACATACGAGAAAAAAAATTAAAGAAAAAATTGGAGGAACTATTGTTAATAATTGCCTTATTTCACGTAAAATTTGGCGAAAAATATACATACTTTCTAAAAATTGTAGATGGATGTATTTCAAGATCGGTCTACCAAAAAAATATTTTATTAAGAAAAATATCTTTTAAAAAACAGGTTTCATTAAAGAAAAAAATGTCTAAATTAAGGAAATATTGTAGTTGTTGGAAGATGCCAAAAATATTTGAACTTTTGCATTTTTTGAAAAATCTGGAATTTCAACGGAAATAAGACCATCACCATTCATTTAAGAGCCTTTTACACTATTCGAGGAGGAAAGTTTCATTAAAAAAGTTGGTGCTATTTTTCAGGAAGTTTTGAAAATGATGAAACTTCATGTAAAGTACCTCCAAAAATTAACATTCGTTTCAAATTCACAGCGCAAATTGATTGAAGAATATCAGTTTTGGAGAAAATCAGCTGAACAGTTTAGGCTCTAGCGTTGACCATAGACTTTCCCGTCAATCGATCTTTCTGTGTGAAGGGCCTACAAAACATGGATTCTGGCAACCCAACATTTCAGAGGAAGTGATTTTCTATATATAGGAACAATATTTTATCCCCCTTTTCATTTCTAGATCATTGAAATTAGAGTTTTTCTGTCGAAAATTCGCCGTTTATCGGTACACGATTTCAATACTTACTCTTCTTGCGAAGTAAGGCGAGAAAGTAAAAATTGTGCATGACCTTATTTAAATATCTAATTTAGAACAGATTTCTCTTTGAAACCAATTCCAGAAATAACACTCAAGATGTAGCCAGGTTCAGTTGCCTAAGTTGTGATCACCAAACTCTAATTGACTATTAGTTTCTTATTACTAAAGAATACCTCGTAGGGAAGATGGCTCAGCTCCCCGGTGAATCTGATGAATTTTACACTCATCCTCTCGTCCACCCTAGCAGCATTGATCATCACCACGGTCAGGGTTTTGGGACATCAACAGGTTGTAAAACGGAATATAAAATATCCGCGAAAAAAAATAATTTTTTAACTTAATTGTTAGTAATAACCTAATGAAACGAATTTAAATTAGCAATATTTAATAAAGTAATATTTAGTGGAATCTGAACCACGCTGTGCACAGCCGATTTCAAACGACTGTAAAATCTTTGTAAATGATTATTACAATGTGCCCAACTTTGAACAAACCAATTTGAAATTTGTTTGCAATTCTGAACTGAGCGATTTATTGATGCCCGACTTGCCTAACTCTTCCCATTTATATTACTAACGTGGGCAGACGTCCCATCCAATACGGAGTAGGTAATGCTGAAAATTTACTCTTTTTTTTTAAGAACACAATATGGTTGCTTTGTGGAGTCTATTAATAAAATTCAGCCTTCATGTTTTGATAACACAATTACATTATTTATTGTTACTATTGCCTATATAATTTACATTTAATTTATCATGTATATGGCATGCCATCAACTTTAACTTATATTTTGCTGATTTAAAGGCCTATACTTAAATGAAAATGATTGCCTATTATACTCTTTGCAAAGAATCTTATTTGAATATCTTGTAGGATTTTTTTTCATGGTGTTTCAAGTTTATGAAAGGGATGTCCTCCTCGTAGCCCGCATTGTTCAAGTAAAGGATCTTCCACGACGATTCCCGTCTACCACCTGTAATCTTCTGTCTTGATGTAGAAGTTCCGTTCACGTTAATGTCTTAAAATCTGATGTTAAAAAAACTTATTTGCGAATGTCTCAGGTGGATAACCTTACTCATAACTGTTTTCATTCACAAAAGCTAAACGTTCTAACTAGCCTTGCATGTGCTCGCATCGGCGACCAAAGGTCTTCTCCTAAAATCTTGAACCTCGAGCAACATGTCACTTCGTTTTCGTTTGTTTTCCAAATGTTTGTTATTAATTTTGTTATTCGCTGTAACTCGTTTCGCAATGGTCAATTACCTTGACTCGACTCTAATGTCTTTACTAAAACCTGTCTCAATTGGTTACCTATATTCCAATTGCATTTCATTATGTGACGTTTTCAAAATAAAAATGTATAATCTATAAATGTTCACATCTCAAATTACAGCTATGTTTATATGTTCTAGAAGTGTCCAATGTCCCATATTTAGTGTTTATTTTGTCCTAGAACATTTCTACGTCCTACTATTTACATCGCAATATTTGCATTTAATACGTCCATGTCCAATATGGCTACTCAGTGTCATTTTGTAAACCCTATTATTTTCTCTCCCGAGTACTAATACTTCAAACTGAATCGCTATTCCATATTATTTTAATCAATTGAGATATCTGGGTATGTCTCACCTAGCATTTCAACAATATCTCTTACAAAGTTTTTCAGAAAACAGTAGTCAGACCTTCAACTAATGATAATTCTTCCATTGTATTTTTAGTTCGTTTGTTCACAGTTTAGTCAATCGTGTTTATTTCTAAAAGTCATTTTTGACATATTCTGCGTCCACCGAGAGGGCTCCTGAGGAGGGTAAAAAGTAAAATATTTTAACTCCCCTTGATAACTCGTTATTTCGTCCCTGTTTACCACTGCCAAAATCAGGCGGCAGGAGCGGTTCCACCCGATCATGGGGGCGCATCGTAGATGTTTGTCAAATAATAAACTTAATTGTTATTTATTTTGTATACTATTTATGTACTGTGTATACAATATTATTGTTTAAGTAATTACATAGTTCGAACATAAATAAATATTTAAATCAATTTTTCCAAATGAAAGGAGGTAAAAGAAAACTCTTTTCGGGGGGGGGGGCATGGCTCCATATCCCCTCTGGATCCGCCAGTGAATCAGGGTGTTACAGAGTGAGTGCTAGATTAGATTTTTTTTACTTCTACGATACGTCGCCGGCCGTTGAAACTGATCAGATACAAAATTCAATGAGAATATGTTAATATTTTTGTAAAGACTTTTCAATTCATAAATAACCTAACTAGTTCATGAAAAAATACAAAAATACCAAATGAACTTTTATTGCGGCATCCTGTCCATTGCATCCACAATACATCGACGACGAGTACGCACACCCAAAACTTGCGGCTTGCGCCCCCGACAGACTCTCACATGTATAAAAAAATTGTTATACATATTTATAGTTTTAAATAGTTATACATATTTATAGTTGTTTGTTTCTCTATAACAGTGAACTCTGAATACAGTACGTAATTCATAATGCGTAGAAACCCGTTGGCGCAGCTGGGAGGAACAGACGAGGACGTGACTCCTGAGACAGACTGCGGGGCGGCCCATCCGGACTGCCGGACGACGTGGGACGTGATGACAAGAAGCCATGGGATCTGATGCCTCTACAGCCCCTTGTCCCCCCCCCCCCAGCAGCTCAATCAGCATTCGTTCGATGGATCTCGTGAGACATCTTGCCTACATCTAAACTAGAACGAGATCTGCAGTGGGTTCAATCCCGTTGTCTGACACTAATTTATGCCTAATCATATTGGCGGCGGGATCAGTGATTAACATGTGGAAATTATGCGAATTTCTATCACAAACGTTGGCTAACTTGTGCTGAGGCTGTGGTATTCCGTTTTTGTCATTCCGCCAACCGAACAATGTTCTTGTAAAAATTATATAATGTTGCAAAAATTCTAGAAGACTGCAGTTGTAAACTTCTCTTTAAAGAAATATTTACATGAATTATTCATAGATTAAAAGTTGAACTGTCAGTTTAATTGAAAGCGTTATCTTTGACGTTACACAGCACGGGTTCTTTGATATTCGATAATTGTGGGCTGATCGTCTATTCTTGAAATGGATTGCTTCACCTTTAATGTTTATAAGAAAATTCATTTTAATATTTCACATGCATTTCGATATTTTGTACAAATTCTTACAATGTTAGTTTTAGGGACCATACCGGAGCAAAGTAAATCATTCGTGAAAACTATCCACAACCTTCATCTGCACCGACTAGTTCTCGTTGAAATGATATATCCGAGGCCAGTGTACCTCCGTAGGGGGCGGGGTGTGTAAGGTCGAGGAGCGCGGCGCAGAGCCCACGGGGAATATCAATTTTCTGTCTTCGTCTGGCTCTAGCTGCAACTTAAATTTGTGAACTTCGCGTGTTATTGAAAGTACAATAGTTCACTTAATTATTGATGGTATTGAATGCATTAATTACGTTTATCGAATTTATTTTCAATTGATATTCGGCTTTATTCAAAATGTACAGTTGAATGTGTAAAGTCTTAAGTTGGCTGTTAGAAATTACGTTGGGCGAATTTTTAATACTTAAAAACTCACCATGAACAATGGCCTAAAATCTGGGGTTGGGGTTGGGCTTGCACTTCAGACAACCCAGCATGTAATTCCAGAGCACTCACAGGCTAATCCAAGGGACAGGGCAAAGACCACCTCTCGCTAACAAATTTTACTCAATTTATTCAAAATAATTACCATATAAATATATTCCTACTGTATGTGTGAATATAATCAGATCCCCCCCCTTCAAAGTTGCCCATGACACTGCTCTTCTCTCAAATCCACAGCACAGTTTGGCCGCAGTTTAGCTTGGACGTAGCGCTTCCATGATACATCTCAAGGTGAATTTGTTTATGGGCAGGAAACCACTTTCATACAATTGTATATTACACATTTGTTTGTATAAATTCCCACTTATTGATCATTTTTTTACCATAACTACATATATTTTTTGTCATCCTTTTAACAATTTTTTAACATCCTTCATTAACATGTAATTCAGCATTTTTCATAATTGTGAGGATTTGACAAAATCCAAAATATTGAAGAGGGCAACTGTTCTCAGTTAAGCAGTGTCAGTCGCAGTTATGCTCGTGGCAAAACTTCATATTTCTCTTCTGAATCTCTCCATGCAAACCTCAAAAAGCTTGATCAATGTCTCTGAAACAAGGGCTTGTGCATTGCATGTAGAAGCTCTTCAATTCGCTATGCATAAAAAAGGGTGCATTACAATGACAACACTCAATATTGTGATTTTTGTGATAGATACTATAATTTTTGGCTCTTCCAATTGTGGTCCATATAGTGATACTCAGCAAGATCACTTTCTTGTATATGAAGTATAGCGTGAGGGTTATATTTTACAAATGAGACCTTTAAATAATTTACACAATTCCCCCCACGCCCAAATATGTTTTGACATAACATTTTACAGGGAAACTTTAACTGCACAATTGCAGACTATGCCTTGGGATTCTGTCAATTTATCAAATGTGCTTCACAGTAAACATACTCTACATTAATTTATACTCAAAATAGAACCAACTCTTTAATTTAAATATAGGCGTATTATCCTTAAAATGTTCAATGCACATACATTGAAATCACACTGGATTTCTGGACTCGCTGCACTTCCCTGTTGCATTTGGTGGGCAGTATGTCATCCATAAAGCAGCAGTATGGCAAATGACAGTAAGAATAAATAATAATAAGTTTTGTCAATTGGTAATTAGTCCAAAAAGAACCAAACCACAGAAGAAAAATCTAGTTTGATGTACAGGGTATAGCAAATTTCAACAAGACTAAGATGAAAAGTTGTTGTTGTTTGTTTGTTTGTTTGTTTGTTTGTTTGTTTGTTTGTTTGTTTGTTTTTTTTTTTGGTCTTGCTTCCAATTAAACAATTTACACTATTTACACAACTATAAAAATAATTATTCACTAACAATGCATCTGACATGAAAATCTTTGATTTCTCTGTTAGTCTAACCTGAAGAATTACCAAAGAAATAGCCAGCCAGTCCAACTTTGAAACCAATATCATTCATAATTTTTGATGTGATAACCATTGAATTCTAGTTCAAAAACTAACATTGTTTTTCCATCTTAAAAGTATCTTTAAGACACACAGAGAAGAAAGGCAATCACAATTATATTTACATTACATTAATTTATACCATATGAACTACACAAAACTCCTGTATTGTACATAATGTTTTGTAAAAATATGTTTAAGTTTTAATTTAATTGAATGTTGAATAATTATTAAACGATTGTAATTTTATAATATTCAATTTATCTATCACCGTCAAAAAACCATTATTCACAGCTCAAAACTCCATTATCACCATCACTGTTAAATGAACATGAGCAGGATCCTTCCTACAATATGATTTTCATTAAACCGCTTTCAACATGTTCCTTTTCATTCCAACAATACTTTATCACACACTTAAAAATTGTAAATGAACAGAAAAGAAGAAAATGCATTAATTTTATTGTAACAAATTTTATTTATCTCAATTACCAACATTCAAAATAATGATAATGGATTGGGGAGCTCCGAGCCAAATACACATGCTACACCAGACAATACAATTCTTTGACTAGAGCATTTGGCAGTGCATTAGGATTTGCAATGCAATGCAATATAAATGGGAAGTTCTAAATATCTCAGAGTATGCACTAAATAATTTCAATCACTGTCACAACAAAAAGCAATATTTGTTGGGGGAAAGAAAGAAATTGAAATATTTCGCTCTGGACTCATATTTTTAGTTACATATGCATTTCATTAAATGTATGTACGACATGTTTATAGTGTAGACTTTACACAAAGAAAATTTAAGAACAAAGAAGATATTCTAACTACAGACTTCTATAATAAATAGTATTAACTGAAAGATGATCACAATTCTTCATTGAGACGACAGAATTTTTTTACATGAAATTAAATACTGGGTTTGTTCAAAAACACCAGGCAAGATTCATCATTGAAAAATTAGAGATAGAGAGTTAACAAAAAAAAAAGTTTGATCATGTACATAACTCATAGAACAACATTTAAGGTGTTTTGCATATTTCTTGGTTTCTTCTGTGTCCTTGTTGAATACACATAATCAAATAATGGTCCCAGCAAAAAAAGATACTAAACAACTTCCTTACAAAACAAACTAGTTACATTGAATGACCAATTTTGGTTATTCAAAAGTCACAACCAAAGAATTAAGAAGACTTAAAAAGAATGAGAGTTGTAAGGCTGAATATCACGCAAAAATGAGACATTTACATAAATTAATGCCCTCCACTTAGAGAAATTAAAGAACTCATTAGAAAACAATTTTCAATAAGTAAATGTTACAACATTCACCACCTATTAAGACATCCCAATTAAAAATGCCATATCTATGCAAAAAGAATGAATTACAAATACACGTCTTCATCAACATTTGTACATTAAAAATGAAGTAGGAATCAAAAAATATGTTCGTAGAAATGCACGCCACAAACACAATCGCCTCTTGGTCTGGTTTTTACTTATAAACATTCCTGATACAAATTCTTGTTACCACATATTCATATACCCTTGTTCTCCCTTCTCTCATGCACTAAAATCTCTTGTGTATCCTTCACCACTTCCATTCTGTCAAGAATTAATTAAACACAAAATACAACAATCCTTTAATTATTGTTTCATATACACGTCTTCATCTACTCATGGAAAATTCTGAGATCGTTTCAGAACTTTGATGCCTAAAGTTGTATTAAGTCTTTCGACTTTTAGACTTTCTACTTCTGACATTCAACACTGGCTCAACCATAACCGCGTCTGCTGCAGCTTCAGCCGCTGATGTCACATGTGTATCACGATGAGTGGTTCCACCTGAACGTCCAGAAATTCCTCCAGGAGGGGGGCTAATCACCTGTGCAAGTTTGCTCAAGAAGGGCATCACTTTTTGATGATTCATCCACAGGAGGACACAAACTATGAGAAGGGGTAAGGCAAAATATGAAGAGTGGTTCAGTTCCTGATCCATTACACGAGGCTCAGGTCGGAAGGCCATGCGCAACTGTTTAAACGTGTGGTTTGCTCTAAAGTGAACAGCATGAGTAGTGTAGGTATGAGTTGCTCGAGACAAGGATGACTCCAATTGTACAAAGTAGCCATGCCCATCTAGAGGGATTTGTGGGAACATCACCATACATGTGTGGGAAAGACGGGCAGGGGGTGAGCCCGCATATGAGTCCAGTTTGATGATGTGAAGAGGTGAATCGGGAGAATCTTCACGACACAACTTTGCTTTCAAAGTACGTAAATGGTCAGCAGAAGAGGTTTCCACAAGGAGGGCAACATCCATTTGGGTCCAGGCATGAAATACAATCAAGCGAAGATTTGTCACATCTCCTTCAGTGGCCTGAAACAAATTACATGATAACTTTAAGTTTCATATGTTTCAAGTTTTAGAAGACTTACAATGCAATACAAATCCATTTCATAATGGAACAACCTTTTATTTTGGGTTGTAAATGCTTTTATTTTGGGTTGTATATGCAAATATTCAAGCACATACATTAGTTATCAAAAACTATAGGAACAATGTTAATTATTAATATTCTAAGCTCTACAATCACATCTCTCTCTTCATTTCTGTAAGATCCTTATCTGCACCTATTCTTATCATTTTAGAACTTCTAATTCATTTGAATTTTAACTGTTGTAAGATAGTATAACTAATCATGAGTGTTTAAAATATGAACACCACTATTTTAATGAAGAAAAATAAATAAATGAGTAAATGCACAGGAACTAAATAATTATTTACATTTTTAATTAATTTGACACAGGCATTCATTAAGAAAAATAATTATGCAGACTAGCAGAAATTTCATTGAATATTTTTTTGACAGTGTAGTAAATGAAAATTCTACCAAAGTATTTTGCAACTACTACAATTATTATAAAAAAGTTGCATTCTCTTGTAGCCACACACTAAGAACATACCTTCACTTGGATCCCAGTAGGAGTAGATCGCTGAATATGTTCATTAACAGCATGACCTTGTTTCACCCGCACAGTGTAATCACACTAGAAAAAGAAAAACATTGTACCATCTCATAAATATTTGAAGTTTCACATGCATTCATTGGATGGCAGAGTTTATTTTTCTTTGAAGAAAATGAACCAATGTTTCAGCATGAGCTAGAAGTTACTACAGCTACCTTCCCACAATAGACATCATGAAATATTCAGAGCATACAGCACAAGAAGTAGTATTCTCAACTAGTATCATGTTAAAGGGGTGGATTTTGATGGCCTAAAACAAATATGATCAATAAAATGCTCTTAAATTGTTTTAAATATGCCCTAAAAGCAAAGAAAAAGGAGGTAAAAAATGGGATCAAAAACAGTTCAGATGAGCAATTCAAGCTGTTGAATATGTTACTGATGTAATCGAGGCTTCTTCTAATTGTTCAAGTGAACTCAACTTTCAAACTTTCGGTTTGAACTGTTCTTTACTAGGAAATCTCTGTCTTTAGTAATCCCAAAATCGGCTGAACTGACAATGGTGCTGATAGGAATCACATACTGACATCGGCAGACATTATAATTTCTGGGTGAAGAAATTGAATAGGCTACTCAGGAATTATGTGGAGAACATTTGTTGCATCTCGTAAATATTATTTGAAGCAAATATCATTAAAATGATATTAAAATCAATGAAACTATTGAACAATGCATTAACCAGTGGTGCCAGAATGGCATAGACTTTCTTGTAATAGTTTCCTAATTTTTTTGGTCGGGTCTAGCTTTTCGGTCATGCCCCATCCTCTTCTCAGCTGCCATCTATCACTACCCTAATACATTTTTTTGACATTTTCTCAATTTTTTGGTTTCCTAATTGTAGAACCGAAATAGGTATTACTTTAAGAAAATTAGAGCAATTTTTAAGAAAATGGCGTTGAACCATTACTATAAATGCAATATTTTAAGCTCTTTTCACAGGAATCTATAGTTTCCAAAAAACTTAATTTGAAAACATTTGAAGCACATCCACTCACAAATGAAATAATGTATACAAATTGCTGGAAAAGTGCATATTACCGGCATGAGAAATATTTTTAAAAAAATTACATTTGTATAATTTTTGAAACAACAAAAGAATACAGAAAAATTAATTCTATGTCATCTTAATCAGTGCAACAAGCACTATCTGTACGAAAAGTTTGAAAACAAATTTTCAAGCGGTTTTGGAGAAAAATGGTATTTGAACATTTCTGAAAATGCGAAATTTTGAGCTCATTTTCACAGAAAACTATTGAGTTTTCAAGAAACTTTATATGATATTATTTAAAGTACATGTACTCATAAATACAATAATGTGAATAAATCACCGCTAATGTCAATATTAACAACATGAGAGGCTATTAAAAAAATTACATTTTTCTAATTTTTGCAAGACAAAAGAATAGAGCAAAATGGAAAGTATGTAATCTTGTAGTGTACATTTTGCACTATCTCTTCCAAAAGTTTAAAGAAAAAATTTGGAGCCGTTTTTGAGAAAATCTTGTTTTTGTTATTTTTTCAAATTGCATCTATTGCATGCAATACTGAGCAAAAACTACCAAAATTTAAAACAAAAATGTAATGACCTTAATGAAAGAAGTAATTATGGACAACAAATTTCATTTGAAAGAAAAATCTCTATCTTCAATTTTGTAGTTGTAGGAAGATACTGAAAAAAATTCAAACTTTTGCCATCATCGAAAATTCAGAGTTAACAGTGAAAATCGGACCTACAACACCTTTGTAAGTGTATTTCACTCTATTCTTACAAGAAATTTAAAGGAAAATTTTGGAGCCATTTTTGAGAAAATTTTGAAAATGTCCGAGTGGCTTCATGACATAAAAATGGGTCATTTTTTTTATCATAACATAAAATTAATTTCTATACTAAATGGCATTGTTCTAAAAAGAAAAACAAAGACAATTCATTAATATCCACTCCCTACTGATGTCTCACCCATCTGGGTACACTTGTTTTGATCACCACTCTATATTGACATTCTGTCAAACGAATAGCCATTCACTCTAAACTGACACATTTACGTGCATCTCCACATTTAAAGAACCTCACCTGGGGATGAAGTCCTCGGACTCTAAATTGGCCATTTGCTTCAGTGGAGCTCTCCTCCTGATATTGCTGACAAGTGCCTTCTCCTACTGCTTCCACAACTACTCCACTCTGTGGCTCCCCATTCAGAGAAGTCACCATTCCATATGCACTGAATGCCACCTGGAGACCTCTGAGAATTATCAATAAATCAGATATTCAGTATTATTTTACTTCAATCATAAAACCAAAAATTCAATTTCAAACAAGTAATCCACTAATTAAAAAGCATAACTGAAAGTAATTTATAAAACAATGTTAACTTTCACAACTGGTGTCAATCTTGATATTGCTTACCAGGCTAACAGGCCATGCTTAAGTGAAAATAGTTCTTTCAGACATTTATGTCCACACCTCAGCAAACGATTTCAGTGTCGATTGGAAAAAGATCATAATGCCCTTCTGAACAGCTTCCGGCTGGCTGGTGACCCCGCCAGTCAGTCTCTAAACCCGTAGTCACCAGTCGACAAAGAGCCAATTAGAAGGACATTACAACCTTCACCCTAGCAACACTGAAGATGTCTGTCACACCTACTAACAAAACATCGGAAAGAACTATTTTGTCTGGACCACAGTCAACCAGCATGATCAGCATAATCAATATTGAAAGAAATGCCTGAAATCTCTTTTTCAAATACAAAAGCAATTGTGCATTTCTATTTCTTTACGAAAAACTAATTTTCAAAAGTAGAGATGGGACTCCTTTAAAAACAAAACCACTACTTTTCTTTTGTGATAAACCAGACTGCAAATTTTTCTTGCACTTGGCTTAAATTGATATACACTGATGCCAAAACATGATCACAAAAATGTAAAAACAACAGAATTCAAGTTAATCTATGAAGTTCCACCACAGACAGATTGAAATTTAACTTTTGAAGTGTAAAGTTTCTCTCATTCATGATGTACTGATCCTTCCACCCATAATGTACTAACAAAACAAAAATTTGAGCACAAATAGAAATTATAAATCAAATAACATTTCAATATAGAAACCATTGATTACGTACTGGAGCTGCACGTTAACAGTAGCTCCTTCTTCAACAGTAATCATCTTTGAATTTGGTTCAAAGCGATATTCCTTCAGCATTGGCCGCAGATAATATTCACCAGGACTAAGATAACTGAATGTTCTTTTTCCATCAGCACCAGTTTGACTGTTCTGACGGAAGCTCTCTCCTCCTGACAAAGACAACAGAACCCCCTGAAAGAAAAACCACATTAAATATGTTTTATTCTGCTACTGAGTTGTAAGAGAATGAGACAGAGTAAAGATTAAACTAATTCAAGAGCTCAGTAAAAACACTATCATGTGCAATGGGTTTCTTAGTAAACACAGCAAAATTGTACAGTGCGCATAAAGTGATTTCTGTACAGTGGTTTCCTTCAATACTGTTTAAGGCATCATAAAATATTTTTTTCACAAGTTTTAATATTTATGCATTCTAAAATATTTGCAAGAATTATGTTTTTTAAGGTTGCACGTTTTGAAGTATCATTATCCTCAAAATTAGTACATTTTCAAATATTTCAAAACACTCACCTGCAGAGGCTTGCTATTGGCCTTATCAAGAATTTCAACAACAATTTCCGCAAGCTTATGAGCATGCATGACGTTCTTACTGTCAGGTCCAGAAAAGACGTAGCCATCCTTCTCTGCCATCACCCTATTATCACACACATTAATTAACCCAGAAAAAATATTCAAAATCAATAAATCACGCAATTAATTACCAATAATGCTGGGAGTACACAGAATATTAACTTGTGTACAGTGACAGTACGTGCTCACAAGAAATGGGTGTTCACCAATGACGGACCAAGAGGAGGGGGACATGTGCAGGTAATGTCCCCTCCCCTCAGGTCAATAGTTTTTGTAATTTTACTCAATTTATTTAAAACAACCTCCACACCAGGATCACATCATCTCCAAAGGACTATTTTTATTATTATTATTATTATAAATGTTTGATTTTTTAGCAAACAATTTTTAATTCTTTTTTTGTTACTTCAAAGACATTTACAAGAGAGAAATCCAAACTGAAATTGCCTCTTCTTGGGATATTCTCTGAATCCTGGCCTGCAGTTCACTAATTATCTTTGCCAGTTATATGAATTATGAATTACATTTCACAAGATTCTGATACGTGCAAAGGCCTCATCTTACCTTCAAAATATGTGTGTAGCAACTATGATAATGAAGATTTTAAAGTAAAGAGAGTAAAAGAAAATGATTGGCTAAGTTCATTCACACCTATTTGCCAGATCTAGCTTCGATACACATAAGTAGAAATATTTCATTGAGTACCCTTTTAAATATTTCTGAAATATTTTATCACAAATGATGAAATTAGTAACAATTTTTTATGATTTTGTAGTAAATTTCTGGATGAGGTGAAGTAAATTTCTGATGTTTTCTGCTATTCTGTAGATAAAGCAAGCCCTCCTCAGGAGATATTTTATAGTAGTATATTTTCTAGGTATTTGAATTCAAACGTTGTTAAAACACTTGTTTATATCTTTATTCATAATTCAATATAGATAGTAAAATAGATGTCCGAGTTCAAAAAAATCTGTGCAGTTTGTTCCCTTCCTCTGAATGCATCACATACAGTTTTCACTGTTTTTGATAGTAAGTAAACAAAAATTGCCACCGAGATAGGCCTAAGGTAAGTATTGAGGAATTCAGAGGATAATTCATTCCTGGGGACATCCCCAACCTTTCATCCTCATCCTCAAAAAAATTAGCTCTTCTCTGTACCTACAATTTCATCAGTACTTACCAAACAATCAAAGGAAAATAATGAGTCCCAATACAAAATCAATATGGCAAACAACAGCAAAACATACAAACATAACAATGCCTAACAATGCAAAGGTCTCTGGAACTCCGTGGAGGCTAACAGACTATTGTCAACATGTCCTTTTCCACAATTACACAACCATCATGAAATACTCGCTCTTACTCACTACAAAACAGCATTATACAGTGTCACTTAGGAGTGACAAAATCAGAGAAGCAGTCCAACCAGACTACTTTGCAGAGCTTGAGCCATACTCTCTGACCAAAATGAAAAAATACTGCAACACAATACTGTTCAACAGGACAACATAAATTAAAAACCTACATCTCATCCACTGCAATTCTAATAAGAATCGATAACATAACAATTTTAATTAATAATTTCCTTACCTCTGCAACTTCAGGGAGGTAAAGGTCTGACAAGTTTTTAAATTTTTAATTTCCCTTCCACACTGAGATTTGCAAAACGATTACTTAACAAAATCTGTACACTGTTTATCTTACTGCAACACAATGCATGACCCTACTACTCAAACACGACAACAAAAGCACCCTTTTTAAACATGTTTACCAAGAGTATTCAAAGCACACATCACTGCAAGCATCTCGGAAGTGACTGGCAGACAAGATGAGTACAAAGTTGATCAATTTCAGTGATTGTAACATTGAAAAACTTTCCTTGAGAAAATGGACCTGCCTATTATTAATACATTGACTGCCGTGAGGGTCACATGAGCCTCACGTGGTTTGACTATGGCACCATGAGGCCCACTGGTCACCCAGTGAGGGCCACAAGGGTCACTAATGGGTTTCACACTGATGTTAATTTCAAGGTGTGTCTTCCCAGGTAGGCTTCAAATTGATCTAGTTTCAACTTTCTCCAATAGAGCTAAGCACAATTTATTATAGAATGCTCTTAGTATTCTAAATTACCAATTGTAGCCACCACTTAATACTTAAATATTTGTTTTTCCTTTAAAATATTCTAAATATCATTGAATTTGAATAAGTACTCGCTCTTTCAAAACTTGTGGTCCACTCGTGACCCTTGTGTAAATATGTATGAGCAGGGCCACGTGGGTCACCAGTGTCTCTCATGTGATTATCACATACAGAACGTTTAATTTAATTTTTACAACTATTTTTACGAACATCTGAAAATAATTTCATTAATAAAGTAAAAAAATGGTATGGCCCTGAGATATCATATTTTTCTTTAGCATATGGCCTCCAGATGTTATCCTTCATTGTGCCTTTGGCAATCAAGCTTATTGTCCATATTTAATTGGTTCATTCAGCATCAACCTTTATTGACATTTTCAGTTCGTGTGCATACCTACCAAATGGAAGTGAACACCGAACATTATGATCAATGTAAATCAGTTATTTTATTTAGTGTTTGACACCCCTGTTCCTAGGGATTCCCTTTTCCTCTCCACTTATTTACCACACCATTATTACTCCATACCATTTACTTTGACTATAAAATAAATTAATTCTGTAATTCATTCTGTAAGGTTATCTAAACTAATGAACATTTAGCGTGTATATGAATAACCTATAATAGACAAGTTTGATACTCATTAAATAGAAAAATTCACTCATTAAAGAATATTGAAAGAGGAAAAAGGGGAAAACTAACCGAGATGGTTAACACATATTCATTCAAAATAAAAATAGACAAAACTTACTCATATTCTACTCCACCAGGAAGAGGATCAAATTTGTATTTCCCATCATCTGCAGTTTCGGCTGTTACAATTACTTCTTCACTCCCTTTTCTTCGAACCAATACCTTAACTCCTTGTAATGCAGGTACAAATTTGCCTTCAACAACATGTCCTCTGTCAGCATTAAACACCACTGCCCGCTCCGTGCAATCTGCAGGACCCACAAGGTCTAGACGCGGTGGTGTGAACAACAGAGCACTCGCTGATGGGACAAAGGTGAGTGCCTCTCCCTCAGTAGCCATCAAAGAGAACTTATAAGCAAACTTGCCTCCAGATAAAGGCTCTGCTTTTAAAGGACCCAACCTGTAAAAACCCACACAATAATATTTGGCTCAAAAGAAGTCACATGCTGTAATAAAAATAAATACATTGAAGAATTTGGGAGCAGAAATGTTAACTTGCTAAACAGATAATGAATATCAAAGATTCAAGAACCTAAATTAAAAACTAACTCTGATTTTCATCTCTCTTTCTAATCTCTCTTCAAACTTTTCTTGGTATATAAATATTAGTTTAAAAAAATAATTATGAAGCATTATAATAATTTTTGTTACTTAGATTAAATGACCTTCAAAATATGAAAAGATTTTGTTTTCTATACACCTTCTTGATGGGTCCAAAGGCTATTGAGGTTGTATGTGTTACAAATGTTGTACAGTGTTTATAATTAGAACAAATTTTGTTTCAGAATCTAAAAAAAGTTGTATTAAAATTCTTTCTTTTTATTTATGCTGTAAGGTAGCTTTAAAACAAGTTTTGCTATTCATCCATGAGTTTTGGATTTGAAGTCCAACAAGATTTACCATTTCCTTTGAAAGTCATGTAAGTTCAGAGAGTAAAATAAGTATTATCTTTAGCTTTAACAAGTAAAAACAATTCCAGAAAATCAGATGAGAGGTATTTCATAAACATGGCATAGTAGCTTCTTCTGTAAAAATGTTCCACAATTCAAAATACATACAGTAAAACCCCTCTTTTACACTTTTCATGAGACCCTAGAGAAAATGGTGTAAATTACAGAAAGTGTAAATATGGGAAAATGTTTTGCTTTTTTAAACTACGAGTACAGTACAACGCATTAACAATCAATAAGGATTATAATATGCTTTAATATGCAGTATTACATACATAATAAACAATATATTACAAGGTCAAATAGAAATCTGACCGAAATTTATGACTTCGGAAATCAAAGGCATATTAACACCAAACCATAGTAAATGTAAAGCGTTGCAATGGCACAACAAGTCCCCACAATCTATTGCTGGTAGCCTTTCATGATGCAACAATATACTCATTGTTGGATGAGGGGGGAAATGGTATTTCTACTGTAAGAAAAAAATGCAAAATTTATATTTTCTCAAACTCAATAAAATGTTTGTTTTTGCCAGTTCAAAATAAGTTACTATTAGTATTTTTTAAATTTATTTATTTATTTATGAAAAAATGGTGTTCATGAAACGAATTTACAGTTGAAAACGTACGGAGAATTCCATACTTTGATGTTTGAGCTATTAAAGAATAGAGAAAATTATGTTTATTTTAGAAAGAGAAAGTGTGAAATTCTGAAGGAAAATGATGTAAAATGATGTAAAATAAATGATCGTACTTCTCTTAGTGATGAGGCTACTTCTCTGAGGCCTGTGCCACATGAGCAGTGCGTAGCGTTAATACGCGTCAGCTGCGTCGCACAACGCCCGCTAGGCGATGAGTGTAGGCAACAACGCATATTGATGCAGCTGGCGCCATCAGCGCCACGGGTCATGCACATCAACGCGATGCTCATAAGACATAGACCTAATATTCTACCAATGCACATTGGTCATTTTTTCTACCTTTTTATACTTGGGTACTCGTAACGTAAAGTGACTTGTCTTAGCATGGCATGGAATATGGCACAATTATTTGCATCTTTCTTGGACCTGATGCAGGATGTCACATAATCATGACCGTATCAAGCAGTGCTGCAGATCAAGCGACATCTAGCAGCACTACTGAGGAAGACACAAAAAGCCGTGGCATATTCCCTCATAAAGACAAGTCCCTCAGGTGCCATGTTACAAAAACCCAAGTATAAATACCTCTCTAATAT